>LWMK02000103.1:0-211332 GCA_001693075.2 Taenia saginata
CGACTGGAACAACGCCTATTCTCCGTAGCGACAATTTTGCTTTTTACTTAGCACACAAGATATTTCTCGATCGTAGCTGGGAGGAAGAAAACGAGTTGCTGTTCTCACTTATTTAGCATGGATCAAGGGCTGTACGACTGGAACAACGCCTATTCTCCGTAGCGATAATTTTGCTTTTTACTTAGCACACAAGATATTTCTCGATCGTAACTGGGAGGAAGAAAACGAGTTGCTGGTCTCACTTATTTAGCATGGATCAAGGGCTGTGTCAAGCTTCAAAGACGAAACGCCTTGTAAATCTCTCGATTACAATTTGATTGTTGAATAAATTCTGGCCTAAAATAGGTTTAAACTGGATCTCTCTCTCTTAGCTGACACGTCAAGTCGCATTTGCAGCAAACGAAGTGGCCAATGGGAAGTTCATGACCTCAGTGTCAGCACACTTGCCATGTTTGCAATCCATGAGGCGAAGTTGTTGATCTTGCGATTCCATCCCAAGTGCACATGCTGTTGCGACTCATGTTGGAGGAATAAGCGCGTGCATGGTTCAGGTGTTTTAGCTGCTCCATTCTGTCCACCATTCCTGTCATGTCGTTGACCAGTAGTGTCCGAACCTCTTTACCGAATCAGCAGATTATACCAGCAGTGCCGCTAAGCATCTGCTTTCTGTTGGATTTACGGTCATGCGGATTCAATGTTTTGAACCTCATAAAATGAGTGCTCAAAAGGTAATCAGGAATAATTAAAGAGTTGCCACACCCCTTGAACCGCCAAATTGGGGTCGCTTTGGGTGGCACTTTTGGTAAGCAGTTCGAGTACCACTGACAGGCAAATGTTCCTTCTTTCTAAAATGCAACAAAATTAGGTATTGGCTTTTTGAACTAGCTCAAAAACAAAATGCTCAAAGATTTTGACGTGTGCGCTCGTTAAGATGCTTTCATGTGTGCCTCAATTTTATACTCTCAAAATGCAAGAAACGATTTAACGAAATTTCAAAACCTCACTTCTTGACAAGTTGTTAAGTTACTTTTGTGCACCTCCAAAAAGTGGTTCTTTGAATTTCCATGAATGAGAAGTGTTTTTGCGCATTGCTAGCACTTAAACAGCCGTAGTTCTAGGAAAGTGACAGGAAACAATTCCGCTCGTTAACTGATGCTGACATTCTTGACGAGTGATTTTTCAAGCCTCAGTGGATGATAGTTTTGGCACAATAGTTCTGATGCAAGTTAGTTGCGGCAATCATTCGTCAGAGCATGGCAATGCTGCAGGACTGTAGCAAAATTGTGGTCAAGCCTTGCAACAAAATCCACATATACCTCATCGTAAAAGTTGACTCCAATGCACAGAGCATCTAACTTTAATGTGACGCAGTTGATTCCATGAAGCAGACGTAATTGGGTCAAATGTGGTCTAGTTAATGTGAAGTAGTTACGTTTGCAGCAGTTCAGTGGGCTGTGATCTTCGCACATGACAGTTTTACATAGGTCATTGTGGTTTATTTACTATGGAGCACGCATTTTACCAAAGGTGAAATGTACACCTGTCCTATCCTGTAAAATAATAGTACTTCAAATCAGCCTGCGTAGTGGTATCGCAAAAGAGCAATATTGTCTTTTTAAAGAATAGGTCTACTTTCTTATCACAAAAACGTGGAATTTGCATTATCGTGAAACTTTTCGTTTCTTACACCTTACTAAAATGCAAGGTGAACTTGTGTGGATGAGAAAGCGCCGTCTGTTGTGTTAGGTGTGCTCGTCGGGAGAAATCCAATTCGCATGCACGATATCGGAACGGCTTTGGATCTAGCAGATTTCAATGGCATTAATGTGACCGCCAATTAACAACTGTCAAAGGAGTGTGTTTAACATGTTGATCTGTGGCAAACGACCGGGCGATCTTCATTCAATCGCATTTATCAGAGAAATTTATTCAACTACGCATGAAAAAGAGAGCTTCAAATTGTCACATCTGCTCAATGGTTCGTATTCGCCTCCAATGTCAAGTAGGTTTGCACAGCTGTGCCATTATTTTCCATGTACCATATCTGTTTGGACACTTTTATCCCAGTACAAGCTCAGTCACCACCAAATACACATCTCTTCTATGCGAAATGTACTCATTGTTTTGCTTGCTAACACTTAATTTATGCCGTCGGAATGTACTCATTGTTTTGCTTGCTAACACTTAATTTATGCCGTCGGAATAGTGCAGGATGTGCTCTAATAGCTGCTGCGTCCACCCACACACACTGACTAGTTGTAAACAGCACCACTTGTCAGTTGGCAATTTTTTACTAATTTACCATGAGAATAGCCATGTTAGTGCACTTGAGACTTTGGAGCAATCAAGCTTTCGGAAGTGCACATTGGCGCCACTCAATGTATCCCATCACAGACCACCGGTGTGGTAGTCACTGGGACCATGATCTGGCTGGCATTGCGGCTATAAAATACATTGGGCTCTTTTAAGTGGTTTTACAAGAGCGATTCCACGTGCTCCAAATTGTAGCCTGTTTTTCTGTTAGGCAAGAAGTGCATTTCATTGTTTAGGCATTTGCTAGTAAAAGGATCCTTGCACCACACTTGGCACGCAATAGCTAATTGTCAGAACTGTAATTTATCCCATCAGTAAGCCAATGAAATAAAATATGTTTTTGCTCAAAACTTAATTTTGAGTTGCAAAAATGAATGCGCACCTAATATAAGACAAAGGGAAGAAGAAGAATTGCATTAATTCTCAGCACGGCATCCGTTTGAGACTAGAGATGTGCTTCGTGTGCTCTTTATGGCCTCGGCAGTGTGACTTCTTCGATGTGATTGGTTGATTTGCTGAAGCAATCTTGTCTTCGCTGTCGTCATACCACTTTTCGAATTCAACCTACAATTTAGATAGTTTATCTCAATTAGTAAGAGGCGAATAAATTGATCATGCTATGCAAGTTCAAAAATTTTACTTCCCTAACGCCTAACATACATATTTGAACCAAAACGACGATCAGTTATTGCAGCATCCACTTAAGCGATTTGCTCAAGTTCAAGAAGTCCATTGTTATACAAAGCCATTAAAGACGATGGATCCTCTGGCCGTCCAACCTGATAATTCCATAGAACCGCGAAAGCAGTAAACCATTGACGCAATGTAAGTGACCTTTGCAATGCTTCCGGTACACCTGTTTATGCGACGCAGATCCTGTCAGAGAGGCTGTATCGCACATCTCTGCAAAGTAAAAAAACGCGCCTAATATGTAGACCAATCTGCTCATCGTGCTGTAACTTCCTCACTGAGCCTCCAAAATGACTGAGTGTTTCGGTAGTCAAGGCAGTAGATAGGTGTTTCTGCACACCCTTGGTGATACTCGACCAAATGTGTACTTTGGCTTAGCAATAACTCAGCGATCTGCTTTCCAACATTGGAAAGTACGCATTGTGGAGGGGAAGGGACGTGGTCCCACAGAATATGCAACAAATTGTGCATTGCTTCGAAGAGCTGGACGGCTGAGCACTGTGATGCTGCAGAAGTCCAGTTGTCGTAGGCGGTCCACCAATGTAATAATGATGAATTCCTTGCCGTTGCAGTGAGATTTGTCGAAAAAGCCATATCTCTTTGGAAATAGCCTGAATCAAGCAGTTCGCAGTCCTGTGAAACCTCTAGATTAGGGATCAACTCAAATAGAAAGTCACTGTCCATTATTGCTCTAGCAGTATTTGCTGTTTACCTCTGCCGCAAAATTACTATTACGGAATTGCGAAACTATGCCCTATTTGAAGAAGCTGAAATTGGCAGTCATAGCATTGGCTTGCCATATTATTTTTCTATGAAACGGTCTTTGAGTGGCCATGCTGCTGCAACTTTTACATCCTCAACGCTTTACTCGATGGGGACACGAGAGCGCGTTCTACGTTGTATGTATTCATCGGATGAACAGCAAATGCACTGATCATGGTAGTTACAACCCGCTGCACTTCGGCAAGTGGGTATGGAATGGGACCCACGTGTCTACCAACGCATATTTTCGGTCACATCGCTATCACTAAACCTGCCCTTTTTCTACTCAAATTCCCTGTCTCCTGCATCTTTCGCCTTTGCAACAACAAGGCATATGATGCAGATAACTGTTTGAATGCAATTCACCCTTCCCAAGCCGCTTGATCAAAACTGCAGGTTCCTCTAAGATTTAGGAGACAGATTTGTCAAACTTTGTTCCTCCTTTGACATTATTTTAGCATATCGAACTACGAGAGTCTGAGCTATTGATGACTATACACGCTTGGCTGTCAATCATATTGAGACTGGAGGAACAGTTCGGGCTGTAAGCATCCTCTCCATCGCTCACATTTTAGTTTTCTATCACTCCCAGAAACGGGATGCACTTGACCACAGGTGCTTCTGTCTAGGGTGGAATAAGCTTGGGCCAGAGTTCATCTGCCTCAATCCTCCTTGCAATGGCCTTATCTTCTAAACACCAAGTTCGCTGACTATGAGTTCATTTTAAATGTTACTAGAATCTAATTGGGCCTATCGTTTCCGTTCTCTAAAATCCATAAATTTTATCCGAATGAGACAAGCATGCATTCCTTGTTAAAAAATATTTGTTGAATTGATACTCCTAAAAGTTTGAGGCTAATGCTATTTTTGAAGGACGATTTCAACATTGATTTGTTGTTATGCATAAGGTCTTTTCGACAAACACTGTTCACCAACGATTAGTTGAACCTATTATTTAAAGGATTAATGAATGTGGGTTTCGTTTAAGCTAATGTTATTGTGAGGGAAACCTAAATCACTGATTGGGTTGAGCTTATCTCTACGAAATATCACTGCATCAATGTGTGGAAAACTTGGTGTAAGCTAACTGCCTTGCTTTGCCAAATTCATAATGGTCAAAGCCATTTCCACGTTTTATTGATGCAAAGTGCAAAATGTCGTAATGTTCCCCATGGCAGCTGCAAAATTTGGCTGAACTTTTTATCTTACAATCACAACAATGTCAAAACTGTGAATAACACTCGCATCAAATTGCCTCCACACAATGCATCAAAGGATTGGATGACATTAAAGAATGAAGAACTTGAATTTAGGATTTTTCGACGCTACTAGTATTTGAGTAAGACGAAGAGGCCGGATATAATAGGCACCGCAAAGAAATTAAATTCGCATACACTCTCCTCAGCAAATAATCTCCAGCATTTCCTATTGGCTGCAATATTAAAGTATTCTGTTACCGACTCCTTGCTGACTGACAGAATTGTCAGATCACACATCCATGTAATTTCCCTTATGGGATCCCACAAGAGGTCCATCTTCCCTTAAGCGCTGCCCCAATTTGGATTGCTATAGCAAAGTTATGCTGGTTTCATAAATCGCACTGTTTGCAGACTTGAAATTACAGCCAGAACCGGAACGCAGAATTTGGTAGACGAAGCCTCAAGCAGCAACATTCAAAGGCAAAAGCATTTCGATCTTAAGATGAGATTATTTAAATTAAGGGAAGAGAAGCTGAAGGGTTGAAGGAGATGAGAAACGCATCTAGGGAATGAGGGCATGGTTTTGACATAAAGGCGGTTGGTTCAAGGGAATAATTAAGCATTTGGGATATGTTCATCATTCAGCCTTGTCAAGCTTATAGCCACCCAAAATTACTATTACGGAATTGCAGAACCATGCCCGCTAAGATTTCCGAACTAGCCACTGTCGACTTTTTGTAAATACATTACAGAGCTTCTTTCTCGTGCTTCATCACAGAATGCCTTTGTGGTCCAAGTCATATGCTCAGTTCTTTGAAGACTTCAGTCACATGCCTTGTCATAACTCGCGCGATCCAAAACACTGCGGCATAGTTTGCTTTCATGGCAAAAGCGCCGCCACTCTGGTGCGTCTTGTGTGCAGAGGTTGTATAATAGTTATAAACAAAGTTTGATCGCTTCTCTTTGTCTGCCACAAGGATATCAGCTGTCTTCTTTCATTGCTCCCGAGGTAGTACACTTATACAATGGTCTTTTATGGTTGTAAGCATTTCTGCTGCGCATTACTTTTGATGCAACTTCACTATGAATAATGATTGGGGATGGCTTGCAACTTGCCTAATTATGTGTAAAAGAACTGACATTTCTTCTCAAATTTGTTGTTTCATTAAAGTTAAGGAAGTGTCTTAGATAAAGCGTGGACCTTATTGGAAGATGAGAATGGACCACTTGTACTTGTTGAATTAAATGCGCTACAAGCAGAGGAGAACTGAGTAAAATTGGTGCCACAACATTTGATTTGAACCAGCTGTGGAACTGGATGTGAGAATCGCATAGCGCGGCTACTTGAGTGCAATTAAAGGAAAGCAAATGTTGGAATTATTCTGCATTTATGACTGCATCCATTTCCATTTACCAAATGAGATCTACTAACCAGTTGTCCTGCAGCGAATTTCAGGAACATGTATGCGAATGCGCTGCAGGAATGAAGATTAAGCATGTGATGCTTTGTTGTCCTGATTGTCGGTTCTGTTTTTGGTCACTTAGGTGGCCATTCAGTTCATCCATTTGCGGCCTATTACGACTGTTGTAGATATGTGTAATTTTAACCTGTGTACCTAGGAAATGTGCTCACTCAATGCACCCCTTTGCAAACACCCCCAGACAGAAGCCAACATTCCGACTTTAGACCATTTCTATGTGCCCAGAGGGAACCGCAACTGCCCCACCGATGTCGCATTGCAGTGGCGAATTCAGGTCAAAATTACAGTACATTGAATTTCAGTTGAGTGAAAAGGATCTTTAAATGCAGCTTGAAGGCTAGTGGTGATTTGATTTGAACACCATGTTCATTTATTTTGTGCTTCAATGTATTGGCATGATTTTCGTATACCCTAGTACCATTTGTATTATTTATGCCATGAGTTTCATGTCCCACATCCATTCCTGTCTGACGCTACCATGGACAGCGTGCAACGTGAAGGTACTAACTAAATTGTCATTTGATAGATTGGGAGCTGGTGAAGATGCAAGCACTAGAACCAAATCAGTTTGCGCTTTAGGCCATTTTTCGACTCTGATGCAACAAAAATGTGGGTGTGCGATACAATATTGTTGTCGACTGCAGGACAACTCTATCGGAGGCATTTATAGTGTCTGGAATGGTGTGTTTATCATGCGATCCGATGCGAATATTGCAGGAGTTATGAGGAGAGTACACACGAAGAATCGAAAAATGAGTGCCGTTCTCCTCGAAAGGTGAGTTTATAACTCAAATCTTTCAATGTATCTCTGTTCAACAATACCCTCCATAACATGGTGGCGCTGTATCTGAGGGCTCCTGGGATGAGTTGCATGGGATTTTACAATAGTGAACCAAGAGTCTAACTGCTACCCGCCACAAACCCATGCACGTCATTCACTCCATTACATGTGTGCATAATGGACCTGAAGGTAGTCTCAGTTCTCTGATGGGTTTACTGAGCTATGTACTCGGGATTCCATGACTCCAACGTTCCTCTTTTGCATTGTGAATGTGAGCTACAACATTTCAAATGCTAATGTTGGCCTCCAATTATTCTATTTATTTGATACTCACAAACAGGTGTTTTATAACCACAGCTGAGTAATATTTCATATCATCACGCTCCACCGATATCTCAACTCCAGCAAACAGTGAAGTACAGGTGTCACGTAAGGATATTGGAAATAATTGAGCAGTACGCTAGTCTTTTAGGCTAGTTGTATCCTCAAAATCAACCACCCACACAGGAAACTAGAACAGAGCTCTGATGACTGGTGGTGACATTTAGTGAAAGTGGATATTGTCCAAACCAGGCAGCATTCCTGTGGAAAGGTTAACCTCAAAAAATAGTAAACTTTGTCAATATAAATTGAGCTACGTTCCCCTGCCCTCTAAAGGTCGGCTGTTAGCCCTTGTGTGTCAAATAACGCGTCATGCTTGAGTGCCTGTAGCATGGTGGTGTGAAGTAAATGATGGTAACGTGCTCTCTTTTCTCTTCCATAGGGAGAAGAGGTCGAGACAGAACTCACAGAGACGCAAAATCGACAGCTTCCAACACTTGGGATGCATACAATCAGCCATGTGACTTTAATGGCGATGGCCTCGCCGACTTAACGAGTGAGAAATGGCACTGCTTCCATAAGGCACATGAATAACAGCTATAAAGCCGAGGCTGCCTTGGTATGAGTTTGCCTGTCGGAAATTTTACTTGCAGATGAATGTGGTGATTGTTTGACCTCTGGGGTACCTCTCTGCTTCACTCGAACTAAGTAAGCAGAAAGGAAGTAAACTGCAACTTCCATGAATTTGAATGTGAATGTTCTTCTGCGGTTATAAATGATCCAAGGGCAAACTCCTCGCCATACTTGTTGCATATCATTGGAAGGTATGGTATGAGGCAAGGGCGAGGGTGGGTGCATTTACTTTGAGGCGGCTGCTGTACTTCTTATTAGTGGGGGGCTTTGCATTGCCGCTGACTGCAAACTGCGTCTTCTGCAAGGCGAGGCTCTGCACTCAACCGTTCGCAATTTATCCAATGGAATATGTGCTTCTACAACTTACATCTCTCGTGGGATGTGAAGGAAGGGAAAAATGGAGCATCACGAGGAAGAGGGCATGTATTTTCCACCAAAGAGAAGAGGACTGAGAACCAAGTTAAAAGTCGACGGGGTATCAACGACGATCGCCTTTAATGCACTTTCCTCTACTTACTAACCCCGTGTGGATTAAACCATTGCATAAATGCCATTCACACTGACATCGCTTTAATCACTTACCTGCTTGCTTTCCCTTCTTCGCAAAGTTAATGTAGAGCGAATTCGGTGTTTGGAAGATGAAGCCATTGTAAGGAGGATTGAGGCAAATGAGAAGTGGCACAAGCTTATGGTACCATGTGTGGGATTTCGATGCAATATTGGATAAGTCTCTACCTCTCAACGAGGCTATAAGTCTTCAAGTGAAGGATAGAGTCGCAGTCGCCAGCGCTCGCAAAATCTGACGCTTCAAGAAGTGCTCTGAGTATAAAGATAGGTCGTGGAGACGGAAATCTCTCTGCTCCAATGCACCCGAAGTTGATGAAACAGCGGATGCAACACTTGACTCTTATGAACATCAGTTATAATTCATCTTCGAATCTGGTGAGGAGTGATACGAATTCAAGAAGGTTAGTGCTCCTTCAGTTGGGATTTGGCTAGTGAAATGGAAATTAAAATGAGGAAATGGTGAAATATAGGAATGGTAAGAACGTTTACCAAGCCCACTATTCGGATGACGATAGACTTACTTTAACAAAACTCAGGAATGTGGTTCTTCAAATTACTCAGGCAAATAATTTTTTATTGCAATATTGACATGTGAAGGGTTTGTCCTTAAAATTGGAAAAATATAGAAGCACTCCGTCTTATTACCGATTGGGAAGTGGCTGCGAGCAGTACTAAAGTATCAATCAGCTCACTCCTACGGACCGAGGTAAAATGTCTTCTCAAAATACTTTGTCGTGCGAAGAATCTACTGCAGTACTGGCAAAATTATGGTGTCCTTTTCAGAACAGTTAACATATGAGCAAAAGCAATGTTGTTGAGCATCATGGGATAAGTATTCAAAAGGTAATCAGGGATAATTTAGGAGTTGCCACACTCTCTTGAACTATTAAAGTGGATTCTGGTAAACAATTTGGGTAGCAGTGACTGGCAAATGCTCTTTAATTTAAACTGCAACAAAATTGGAGATTAGCTTTCAAGAAAGCTCAAAAACAAAGTGCTTAAAGGCATCGACAAGTGCGTTCGATGCGATACTTTGATACGTGGGGTCAAATCAATTGTGAAGACCTTAATTTTACACCCTCAGAATGTAAAAGACGACTTAAAAGGTTTCACGAACTCGCTTCATGGCAAATCGTTAATTTGCTTCTGTGAACCTCCAGAAAGTGGCCCTTTGATGTTCCATGGCAGCGAAGTGTTTTTGCTCATTGCTGGCACTTAAACAGCCGCAGTTCTAAGAAGCTGACAGAATAACAATTCTGCTCGTTTACTGATGCTGACATTCCTGACGAGTGATTTTTCACGCCCCAGTGGATGATGGTTTCGCAACAAAATTTCTGCTGCAAGTTAGTTGCGGGAACCATTTGTCAGAGCATGGCAATGCTGCAGGTGTTAGCAAAATTCGGTCAAGCCTTGCAACAAAGTCCACACCCACCTTATCATAAAAGTTGAGTCCAATGCCCAAAACATCTAGCGTTAACGTAGTGTAGTTGATTTCATGAAGCACACGTAAATCGGATTAAATGCGGCCCAGTTAATGTGAAGTAGTTAGGTTCGCAGCAGTTCAGTGGGCCGTGATCTTTGCACATGACAGTTTTGCATAGGTTGTTGTGATGCATTTACTATGGAGCACGTAGTTTACCAAATGTGAAGTGTACAACTGTCCTATTCTGTAAAATAGTAGCACTTTAAATAAGAGGTCTACTTTCTTACCACAAAAACGAGGAATTCGCATTATCTTGAAAGTTGTGTGGATGAGAAAGCGCCGTCTGTTGTGTTAGGTGTGCTCGTCGGGAGAAATCCAATTCGCATGCACGATATCGGAACGGCTTTGGATCTAGCAGATTGCAATGGCATTAATGTGATTGCCATTTAATAATTATGAAAGGAGTGTGTTTAACATGTTGATCTGTGGCAAATGACTGGGTGATCTTCATTCAATCTCATTTATCAGAGAAATTTATTCAACTACGCATGAAAAAGAGAACTTCAAATTGTCACATCTGCTCAATGGTTCGGTGCAAGCTCAGTCGCCTCCAAATACACATCTCTTCTATGCGCAATTTACTCATAGTATTGTTTGCTGACNTCATTTATCAGAGAAATTTATTCAACTACGCATGAAAAAGAGAACTTCAAATTGTCACATCTGCTCAATGGTTCGGTGCAAGCTCAGTCGCCTCCAAATACACATCTCTTCTATGCGCAATTTACTCATAGTATTGTTTGCTGACACTTAATTGATGCCGTTGGAATAGTGCAGGATGTGCTCCAATAGCTACTGTGTCCTCCCTCAAACACTGGTTAATTGCCAATTTTCTACCAATCTACCATGAAAACTGGCCATAGCAGTTTACCCGAGATTTTGCAGCAATCAAGATTTCGGAAGTGCACATCGACGCCACTCAATGTATCCCATCACAGGCCACCAGTGTGGTAGCCATCGGAATCACGATCTGGCTGGCATTGCGACAATAAAATACGGTGGTCCCTTTGAAGTGCCTTTTTTGCCAGGCAAGAAGTATATTTCATTATTTTTATGCAATTGCAAGTATAAGAATCTTTGCGCCACACTTGGCACACAATAACCCATTGTCAGAACTGTAATTTATGCCATCAGTTTGCCAATAAAATAAAACATACTTTTGATCAAAACTTAATTTTGAGTTACAGAGGTGAATGCGCACAATGAGAATAGCCATGTAAGTGCACTTGAGACTATGGAAGTCTTTGGAATAAGAGCATTTTGGTGCGGAAACCTTTAATAAGACGACGCACTGTACAATTCACAAGCGCTTTCGAGAAATTCATGCTGCTATTCATTCTCTTTCATTTGGCAAAGAATGAAATGGATTGCATTTGACTTCTCCAAAAAGGCCTCCCTTGTAACTCGAATGGGCATCTCACATGTATTTCGGCAAGGCAAATTGAAGGACGATTTTTTCATTACGAATGTCAAACTAACATAAGTTCCTTTTGAGAGTGCTGCCTGCGAATCCAAACTTTCGAGTGTTTTGGTTGAATACTTGGGTCGAGAGTACCACCTTATTCATTCAATAAAATGACTTTTACCAAAAGCCATTCCAACGCTTTGAGATCAAGACGGTCCTAACTCCGTTCCTGACAGTTCAACGTATGCATGACTGTTTCTAAATTTGCTTTCTTTTATTGTTATGCATGAACCTGTGTAAATAATGTATATTGGCAAAGTCCGCATCTTAAAGTAGGCTCATTTAATGAACGAGGATAAAGTGTTGACTTACAGCTTCCAAAGTTTCGAAAGGGGAGTTATAATATTTATGTTCTTCAAATGCGCTTTGTAGGCAAGAGGTGGTAGGGCAATTTCAACTTGCTCGTGGACGCATGTGGTTTCTCTGCAGAGTCAGGGGCCTATCCGTCATAAGCACTCCTCTATCGTGTATTCCACCTGCATCCATAATGAAGAGGTCTAGTAACATCCAGCCTTCTAGTAGTAGGGATGGAAGAAGGGAAGGAAAGGGATGATCCCCCTACTTAGTTTTAAAAGTTTCTTTAGTAGCTACCAGAGTTTTATGAATTCGCTTATAATTATTTATGGCGCAGATCCATTAGTTCTTGTTGGAATTTAGGTAAACCTAGCAGAGATTTACTGTTGGTGGCAGTAAACCTAGCAGAGATTTACTGTTGGTGGCTGGTACCCTCCTAATCACCGATATCAGTGGAGCGGCTTGTGCTACTTTCACTTCACCAATTCTGCTGATTATGCTACTTTCACTTCACCAATTCTGCTGATTGAAAGTGGGAGAAAATGGAGGCCGTGCAGGAAGACGTTGGGAAGCAGATTGCTGGCTGGGTGCATGAAGTTGCCTGTTCTTGTCCATAACCGTGTACAACTATCACTTCCCATCACAACCAGTGGTAATCTTCTGGTTTTTTAACGAAATCCACCTCATTTAAGGCGCCAATCATATTTCCACCACCTCATTTAAGGCGCCAATCATATTTCCATTTGCCAGAATAACTTAAAACCCAATCGTGGAGGAGAAGAAATCCTTTAGCGGAACGAATGCAAATCCGGCTTCTCTTGTCGTTGTTGTTGCACCTTCACACCAAGGCGATGAATACCGTCTGACTGTGGTCTTCATTAACATCTAGAATGCAGAGGAACTACATTGCGAGCGCGACTTTTTATAGGCCAATGTTTGCCTCACTTACAAACTCTGCACCCAGTCGAATTGTCATTTCGGCCAAAGACAAAAGAAATGTCGGGACAGTAGCAATGTGCACTAGATACGCGGACGGATCCTATAAAGTGGGCTGAATGTTGGAAATGAAGTTTTCACTCCGCTTAAAACGCATCCATTATTTGACACCTATTTTTAGTGCATTGTGTTAGAGCGGAGGCTTAAGTACATCAAATAAGTAAGCGTCTTTCTTGTTAGCTGAAGATTCGCGCATTTTAAAGCACTCTGATTACAAATTCACATGGTTTTTCGAACATTTGCTTAATGGGCTCCTCAGTAGTCTAGAGCACAAAGCGCTTGTTCCTGGGTATCCCTAAATTGCTGGCTAATGTACTGGTTAATTTTTAGTCAAAGTGTGCATTTTTCCTCTTAGAAATCATGGTCTGGCTTTTCTAGAAGGCTAAGTTNCGCGCATTTTAAAGCACTTTGATTACAAATTCACATGGTTTTTCGAGCATTTGCTTAATGGGCTCCTCAGTAGTCTAGAGCACAAAGCGCTTGTTCCTGGGTATCCCTAAATTGCTGACTGATTTACTGGTTAATTTTTAGTCAAAGTGTGCATTTTTCCCCTTAGAAATCATGGTCTGGCTTTTCTAGAAGGCTAAGTTGTGACTGCTTATTTTCAGAAGGATTGCATGCTACTCTCGACTAATCCGAATACCTACCAAGGCTCTTCGATCTCCATCCAGATTGGAACATAATCAAGCATTTGCGACTCATCACCCCTGATGCCATCTATCAAGTCTTTGGCATGAAAATTAGGGGAGGGAATTGAGTGTCTTCGTGTTGGTGTTGCTGTGGCATTGTATTCAACTCATTTTGCTGATGCAGATGCTGTTCATTTAAGTCGCCTGAGGCTGTTGTCATGCTGACAGCCATATTAAGACGTATGCTAACCAATGATCGCCTAATAATTGCGAACAGTCCTGGAAGGCAATGCTTCGCCAGCTTCCTAAGACCTGCCATTAAAAGTTGCGACTTCACCTCCTGGTAAACGGAGAATTTCCAAGACATCAAATGGAACATTTACTGCTTCTGCTCCAAGTGCATTGACTTTCCCATGTAGCAGTGGATGTGCTATCAGTGTCCCAGTAAATCAAGTGGACGGAATTGAAGTTTACCTCAGGGGATGATGAGGTGAAACCGAAAATTCTATCAGCCCTGATCAACCTACCCAAATTGGCGACTCCTCTGCTACCAAGTGTCAAAGATCAATACGGAACGAGAATGGTGTTTCTATACACCCTTGCCTGTACTCTACCAAATGTGTGCTATAGCTTAGCAATAACTCAGCGATCAGCTACTCAGCATTGGAAAGTACGCATAGTGGAGGGTAAGGGACGTATTCCCGCAGAATGTGCTACAACTTGTGCGTTGGTTCGAAAAGCTAGACGGCTGAGCATTGCGATGTTGTAAAGGTCCACTTATCATATGTAGTCCATTAGTGCAATAATGATTGTTCCCTTACCATTTGCGGTGAGGCATGCCGAAAACGCTGAATTTTTCGGAAAACGCTTTAGTCAAGCAATTTGCAGTCCTATGAAACCGCTAGATTAGAGGTCAACTTGGCTAGAAAGTCACTGTCCATTATTGCTCTAGCAGTACTTGCTGTTTACCTCTGCCGCAAAATTACTATTACGGAATTGCAGAACCATGCCCTTTTTGGAGAAGCCGAAATTGGCAGTCGTAGCATTGGGTTGCCGTAGTATTTTGCTATGGAATGGTCTTTGAGTGGCAATGCTGCAACAACTTTTACATCCTCAATGCTCTACTCAATGGGGACACGCGAGTGCATTCTACGTTGCATGTCCTCATCGGCTGGATAGCAAATGCAGTTCACCCCCACGAAACATGCTTTAGCGCCTCTAGCTTAACCCTTCCTAATGTGCCTGATCAAAACTGCAGGGGCCTCTAAGCTTTGGGAAACTGATTTGTCAAACTTCGTTCCTTCTTTGACATTGTTTTAGCATATCGAACTATGAGCGTCTGAGCTATTAATGACTATACACGCTTGGCTGTCAATCATATTGAGACTGGAGGAATAGATCGGGCTGTAAGCATCCTCTCCATCGCTCACATTCTAGTTTTGGCAACTCGTTTAAAAGTGTTATAGTACTCTTAGAAACGAAATGCGCCCGCATTCAAGTTTTGACAACTCGTTTAAAAGTGTTATAGTACTCCCAGAAACGACATGCAGTTGATCACAGGAGCTTCCGTCTAGGGTGGAATAAGCTTGGGCCAGAGTTCATCTGCCTCAATCCTCCTTACAATGGCTTCATCTTCTAAGCACCAAGTTAGCTGATTGTAAGTTTGTTATAAATTTTGCTGGGATCAAATTAGGTTTATCGTTTCTGTTCTTAAAAACTCCACCAATTTTATCCAAATGAGAAAGCATCTATTCCTTGTTAAGAAATATTTGCTGAACTGATGCTCCTAAACTTTTGAAGCTAATGCTTTTTTCGAAGGACGATTTCAACATTGATTTGTTGTCATGCGAAGGGTCTTTTCGGTCAATACTATTCAATAAAGATTAGTTGAACCTACTACCTAAAGGATTAATGAATTTGGGTTTCGTTTAAGCTGATTTTATTATGAGGAAAATCTAAATCACTAATTGGTTCGAGTTTATCCTTTTGAAATATCAATGCATCAACGTGTAGAAAACTTGTAGTAAGCTAAGTGCCTTGCTTTGCTAAACCCATAACTATCGGAGCCATTTCCACGCTTTATTGATGCAGAATGCAAAATGTCGTGGTGCTCCTCTTGGCAGCTGCAAAATTTGTCTAAACTTTTTCATCTTACAATGACAATAATGTTAAAACTATGAATAACACACGTATCAAAGTACTTCAAAGGATTGGATGACATCAAAGAATAAAGAACTTGAATTTAGTATTTTTTGACACTACTACTATTCAAGTAAGAGGATGAGGCTGGAGGTAACAGACGCCGCAAATGAAGTAGGTAAAGTATTCTGTTGCCGATTCCTTGCTGACAGACGGAAATGTCAGATCACGCCTTCATGTAATTTCCCTTGTGGGATTCCATGAGAGGCCCACCTTCCCTTAAACACTGCTGCCGATTCGGATTGCTATAGTAAAGATATGCTGGTTTCATAAACCACATTGCACCCATCATTGAAATATTTGCAAGAATTGCAGTGTTTTAATTTTTACAGCGTAGTAACTAGCCAGTAGAAAATTTTGGAAATTCAAGACACAGCATTCTCTTGTTTGTAAACAGTTTAGGTGGATAGAACAAAGACAGAACAGAGGCTTTCGGATCGCTTATTTAATCTAAGAACGGGCTTTTGATTTCACTATCGCATTCAATATTTCTTCTTATTTTAGATCTGTACGGTAGCAATCCTCTCGGATTCACTGGACAAAGGCTATGTGGTGAAAAGAAGGTCCATTTGAGCACTTGAGGCCTCCAGGATCATGGAAAGTTCTCTGCACGCCCTCGGTAGCACGGAAAACAGTCCATCTCTGTTTGAGGTCGCCAACTTTGAAAGCATCTGACCGTATGAAAACTGTCCACTACCCTCTGAAGCTGATGCATATCCTTTTGTTGACATGGAGGAAAAGGAAGACACTAGTAAATTGCACCCCACTAACATGCTTTCCATATTACTCCCTTAAGGAGGCATCTGTTTGCATCTACCCTGATGCAGCCATAATCTCTTGCTCCGTCTTGGCAAACATCAATGCATCCATTTGCGGCCTAGTACGATCGCTGTAGGTAGGTGCAATTTTAATCTGTGTACCAAGAATCTGACCGTATGAAAACTGTCCACTACCCTTTGAAGCTGATGCATATCCTTTTGTTGACATGGATGAAAAGGAAGACACTAATTAATTGCACCCCACTAACATGCCCTCATCGGCCTTCCATATTACTCCCTTAAGGAGGCATCTGTTTGCATCTACCCTGATGCAGCCATTATCTCTTGCTCCGTCTTGGCAAACATCAATGCATCCATTTGCGGCCTAGTACGATCGCTGCAGGTAGGTGCAATTTTAATCTGTGTACCAAGAATTTCAGGTCGAAATTACAGTGCATTGAATTACAGTCAAGTGAGACGGATCTTTAAATGCGGCTTGAAGGCTAGCAGTATTTTGATTAGAACAGCATATTAGTTCTTTTTGTGCTTCAGTGTATTGGCATGATTTTCTTAAACCCTAGTACCATTTGTATTATTTATGACATGAGAATCATTTCCCACATCCAATCCGTTCTGGCACCATGCCATGGACAGCATGCAACTTGAAGGCATTAACTAGTTTGTCATTTGATAGAGTGGGAGCTAATGAAGGTACAAGCAAAAGAACCAAATTAATGTGCACTTGAAGCCACTTTTCGATACTGGTTTGACGAGAGCGTAGATGTGCGATCTGATATTGTTGTCGACTCCAGGACAACTCTATCGAAGGCATTATTAGTGTCTGGAATGGTGTGTTTATCTTGCGATCCAATGCAAATATTGCAGGAGTTATGAGGAGAGTACACACGAAGAATCGAAAAATGAGTGCCGTTCTCCTCGAAAGGTGAGTTTATAACTCTAATTTCTCAATGTATTTCTGTTCAACAATACCCTCCATAACATGGTGGCGCTGTATCTGAGGGCTCCTGGGATGAGTTGCATGGGATTTTACAATAGTGAAGCAAGAGTCTAACTGCTACCTGCCACAAACCCATGCACGTCATTCACTCCATTACATGTGTGCATAATGGACCTGAAGGTAGTCTCAGTTCTCTGATGAGTTTACTGAGCTATGTACTCGGGATTCCATGACTCCAACGTTTCTCTTTTGCATTGTGAATGTGAGCTACAACATTTCAAATGCTAATGTTGGCCTCCAATTATTCTTTTCATTTGATACTCACAAATGGGTGTTTTAGAACCACAGCTGAGTAATATTCCATATCATCACACTCTACTGACATCTCAACTCCAGCAAACAGAGGAGTGAAGTTGTCACGTAAGGATATTGGAAATGACTAAGCAATATGCTAGTCTTTTAAGCCAGTTATGTCCTCAAAATTAGCCATCCACATAGGAAGCCCGAACAGCGCTCAGATGACTGGTGGTGACATTTTGTGAAAGTGGATATTGTCCTAGCTACACGCGTTCACCACTCGTGTAACGGAGTTCGTCGCCGTTATGAAGCAAAGTTCCGCCCAAATGGATTAGAACACGTGCGAATTAAATAGAATCGAGAGTAGAAGATTTGCATTTAAATGCTCATTGATGTAGATCATGTCTAAACACATAACCTCCACCTGCAAGATAGTGACTACTTCTTTTTGGAATTTGTTACAAACGTTCATCTACCCCTACGCTCTTTGCATTACCTAAAAGCCTGCACCAACTCTCGTTAGCATGGTGGAATTACGAATGCCATTTGGACGTACATTCTCCCTTGTGCTTATTGAATGAAAATGCACAAAGAAATTGAAACTTTGAGAGTAGTTGCTGCACATCCAACAATCGAGAGGGACCCCACGTCTCCACCACCATTGCCTGGTTGCCGCGTGGCTGAGCACAGAATAGCGTAAATCAAGACATTTCACACCCCAAAGCAAATGGTATGACTCGTTATGCTCTCTTGCAGCAGAATAATGACACTGCATTTACTTAGTGNTTCCATAGCAATTGGTATGACTCGTTATGCTCTCTTGCAGCAGAATAATGACACTGCATTTACTTAGTGGGTCTGGAGTTCACTTAGGTAAAGTTGACCTTTCACCTTTGCAGTAATCACTATATTATTCCAAGTCTTGAAGCGTATCTACCACTGGTTGGAAACGAACTCTCGCCCTCATCTCAAAAGCAGTTAGCAATCTCTGCTGGGTTATTGGCCAAATTAAATGCACCACATCCAGCTAAGTGTGGAATGAAGGCTCCTTATTTCTGCCTATCTTTGCTGTTGGAGCAATAAAAATGATCGGTGAGGGCTTTTGCTGGAAGAGAGTGAGTCATGGGATTCTGTAGGTTAATAACAAAATTCGAAGCTTGGTGAAGATAGTGCTCATGGAGAGGCTAACACAGTAGGTGCATAGTCGCGAGAACGCTACTTTGTTTGCTCCAAATTTACCCAATCCCTCATCTCTGCCAAAATCGAGAGCACCACATTCATTTTGAATGAGCTCAAAATAAGGTCTAGAGCCTGCACTGACATGTGCGATTCCAAAGACCTCCACATTGTAATGTTAGCACGAGGCAATGAAATAGGAAACTCAATTTGCTAATAAGTGACTACAGGCAAGCTCCAAAGGCCTCGGATCTAATTGAAGGCACTATAACTGGAATCACTTCATTTGATGAAGTGTCACTTTGATCCGCCTACTGGTCTACTTGGGGTACTGATCACGTTATTGTGCTCTCAAACTTTAGCGAATCGTTATGCCCAAAAAGACATTTTGACTGTTACCATTCGTGTAATTCGGATATTAGAGGTCTATCGTGCAACAAAAATAGGTTACCTTCATTTCAACCTAGAATTAGGATACCAGAACGAATCAAGCTTCATTGTTATTCGTGGGCTTCTCTGTCCCCACAGTTGGTAGTTCCATTTTGCTAGCGTGCTTGGAAGGTCATTCAAATCGTTTCTGGGCCTCATACACCACAATCTAACTTGGTCATGAGNTCATTTTGCTAGCGTGCTTGGAAGGTCACCCAAATCGTTTCTGGGCCTCATACACCACAATCTAACTTGGTCATGAGGGCGAGACACTGTGGAACCCACGCTAGGCGTCAGCTATGAATGTCACAGGAGCGGGTTCATACTGTGGGTGTATTGATTCGAAGTTATTCGTAGCATAGGAGGCATTGGGTAATCATCCCAATCAGGTGACCGTCATTAACAACTGAAGTGACATAGACCTTAATGTCTATCTAAACATCTACTGCAGACTTAACGTAATATCCGTTGCAAGTAGGTATCACAAAACAATTTATGGATGCTTTACGACCAGAAGCTGAGTAGAAGTTGAAATGTGAATTGAATGCTACTGAGATGAGGATGAAATGGAGGAGAACATGAAGAAATTTTAAGCCACGTGAGGGTAATTTGAGCAGTTCCAGTCAGTGCCTCTACTTCTAGATGTATATTTCGAAAAGTAGAAAGGAGGATTCGGTGAGAAACATCGCTCGGTCACAAGCAATGCAAATTTAAAACACACTTGTAATTTGATTCACAACGAAGTTGAAACTGTGGCCATATTATTGCTTCCAACCTGGAATACATTCTGAGCTTTGAAATGAGTCAATTCGCGGACTACGTTTCTAGCTCGTAGGTGGCTTTTAAAGTGCTGGCAATGATGGGACGGATGGAGCTAGAATAGCCAAGTTGAGTACATTGACGTCTCTCAAACGAAGGCGGGTGTAAGGCGACGTATTTATTTATATAGTCTTTGGTGCCCACTCACGACCCTCCAGATATTTTTCGCGCATTACGAACAGTCCCCTGTGCTTACATGGGTTGATACAAATTATTTTCATTATAGGAACATAATTCCCTCAGAAACACAGACCAACACCCACTTCACCATGTCTCAACTCTAGCGATAGCCTGCACGATTCTAATACCTGCATTAAACTGCAAACCTACTCATGCCTCACTGCATTAAACTGCAAACCTACTCATGCCTCTGGAGTGATGATCAAGTAGCAATTTGGCAAAAATTTGAACCCACATGATGGAGTCACGCACATCATGGTCTTCATGGCGTAGAGTAGACCCTCCTGCACCACTGCCATGATGATTTCATGATTCAAAGACACCGTTTTTGAATGCACTGCCATCGTCACGCGCACCAAATCTGCCTTCAATTTTCAGGTCAACTCATCAAGTGCGACTCACTCAACCTCCGCCATAGCTAGGGCACGAACGGTGTACTCTTATTAACCACCCACCAAAGCACATGCGGTTAGAACAACCGAACGCCGTCCATCATTGATTGCATAATAAGTAAAAGCAAACCGAGTTGGCGCCATCACATTGCAGTGCTACTATCCAATACTAACACCACTACCCAAAAAAACTATCCAATACTAACACCACTACCCAAAAAACGACTCAATTAGGTCAGCCCAACTTGATGCTAGCCACCGCGACCATGAGCTTGCATTAGGCCTAGGGATACATCTCCAAAGGAGAACAATGGCTTAAGAGTCAGACCACAAATCATGATAGCACGCACCCTCTGTGCTTTACATTGTTGATCAGCAGCAATGATCAGCAGTTTTTTCATCATTTTCACGGGAAATGATGTTGCTTTACAAAAAAAGCTTAAGTGGCTAAAAGAAATAAGCCTCATGTTAGCCAGTCCGTCAGTTTACACCTCTGTACAATAAATGAACAACCAGTAAAATGAAGCGACGAAGAGTTGTTTTAGCATGGTCTTCTTGCTGTTCGCACAACACGACCATCCACCGTTTCTGTGATCGTTTCAACGTTGTTTTCGCGAACCGTTGTAGTAGTGGCAACGTGACCATTGACAAGACGAGTTGATGTTGACATCAACCTGGTCGTTCCACTAATCAGTCCGCTGTTACTAAACGAAGACAATACAGAAAACCCACCGGTGCCACCAACACCATCCAGGAGTCTCTCAAAAACATCGCCACATAAACTGCCACCAAATGGCAT
Source organism: Taenia saginata (assembly GCA_001693075.2). Taxonomy (NCBI): domain Eukaryota; kingdom Metazoa; phylum Platyhelminthes; class Cestoda; order Cyclophyllidea; family Taeniidae; genus Taenia; species Taenia saginata. Next base: position 21,622 of record LWMK02000103.1, read on the forward strand.
GGGTGATATGATGTGTCTTGTGTCGTGGACCGCTGTAGCATTACGACGGCTTTGCTCGTAAGGGTTGTGACGCCGATGAGGACGAGAACTTGCATGAGAAAGACGGACTGGCGCAGCTCCATTTCTAATAAAGTTGGGTTCAAAAATATCAAACAGTGGTGACTCGAAGACCTGAGCGAATATTTCCATAGGATCTCTGAAGTGGAACGAGAAATCACCGAAGCCAGGAAAGTGGGTGGGGCCAAAACCTTCATTGGCAAGCCCTTCCTTGCCATATTTGTCATAAATCTCCCGTTTTCGTGGATCTGAAAGCACTTCGTAAGCTTCGTTCACCAGTTTGAACTGTATTTCAGCTTGCTCTTTGTTGTCTGGGTTCTTATCAGGATGCCATTTGAGTGCTAATCTCCTGTATGCCCTCTTGATGGATTCGCTATCGGCACCTCGGTCGACCTCTAGTACCGCATAATAATCAACTTCCTCCATGCTAGAGAACAGAAAGAGAGGACTACACTAACTACGAAAATAAGCACCCCAACAGCCACGATTAAAGCGACCGCGCGAAGCCGCCTATCAGCATTAACAAAACAAAGCTCTCTGTTCAGCCATCAACGGTCAACTTTAATGCGAAATCTAAAATAGGGCTTCTATGCAGCCATTAAAATGAATGTTAGAAAAAAAATTAAGCGTAGCATGATATGACTATAACCCCATTGGGTTTATTTTCATTTAGCCTTAAATCAACCGCCATTCACTACAGGCCTTTCCATCCAAAAGCACTTGCGACTCTTCCATTTGGTGGAGGGTGCTTTCTTATAGTGCAATATCCCGAGGGTTGCTTAAATTTGGATCAAAACGAAAATGTGTTGAAGTGGATATCTGTTAACGCACAGAACACACAAGCACTTCTTTAAGCACCAATACAGGTATTATCGGGGAAATAAACTTGCCTTTCGTGCAAGCTGTGGCGCCTAAGTAGTTGGTTATGTTCGCACTCAAAGGGCCATGTCGCACGATTGATGTGAGCACATGAAACTTTATTTAGCAACGGGATTGCCTGTGCTGAGTGGTGAGGTTCATTGAATGCCTTTCTGTAAAGGGATGGTGTCCTGACCTCTCGACAGGTGTACGGACTGCCCACCCATGCTGAAGAGGATTCAACAAATCGAAATCAACTTTGGTTAGTTTCAAATAAGTCTATGCACAAGTAAGTGAAATATCATAATGTCACGCAAAACAACAGACTTAGCATGTTGCAAATCAGCAACAGCGAACAACTTCTCCATCCTAAAGACAAATGGGCACAGGATGAATGCCGCTTTTTGGGAGGACAGACAGCCAACACCTCCGACGGTGACCCATTTCCCACTCAAAAGCTGAATACTACAATCGTGCAGAACCCACCCAGGCAATAATCCTGCGTCCACCTCAGCCACTACAGCCCTAAACTTGCGATGTCCTTGCAGAACGGCAGACCGTCGATATCCTACCATTATAAGCTGTTGTGTTGCAATAAGAGCTACAGCCATCAAATAAAAGATCCGCTATTCCCATCCCATATTTTAATACATAGTTCAAAAGGAGCACGCTGACACAACTTTAAGGGAAAATGCATATAAAAAAGATGAGGAACTGAAAATTTTACAACAACAACTAAGATTTTACGGACACACAGAAACAAAGGAGCATCACACACGCAAAGACTTTTGGAAGTAAGCTTGGAAGAGGCTGTAGCCTTCGTTGCGCTGACGATGTTACTGCAGCGACCGCACCGCTAGACCACTTGTTTCGCCTCTTCAGTACGCCGGTGTTCGACTTAAATGCATTCGAGTAATTCTGATTGTACCGACTCATATCCCTCTGGTAAAGCTGGTTAAACCGAGCAGCTGTGAATTTAACGAGATCGGTATAAGGAAACATTTGCTAAAATTAAATATGCACATTATTTATCAAACAATGCACAGATCTGTTGTCTCGAAGTGCGACTGTTTTGACTTCCCTTCTTAGTGAACCTCAAGCAGTAATAATACCTCAGTGTATCGTCTTTAACCCAAATATCATGGCAGTTTCCAAAGGTGTACCTGTATTTCTACACTTCTTTCGTTCTGATGCATTTCTATGCACAGCCACCCTATTGTTCCAATATTCCATTCAAAAAACTCACACGAGCAACACTGAGCAGAATAAAAAGCGAGAACAGCTAATGCAACAGAACTCGTCTTGCATTCGGCGCATGTTCACTCGCAAAGCACATTGTTAAGTTCAGATCCGTGGAAGGCAAGCTAAGACAGCTTGTTGATAACACTGAAACATTAACAAACAAATGTGTAAGCATCACACCTGCATGTGAATGCGCAACTATAAAACGATTGGCCTTTGGATCCCCGCTGGAATGCTAATCACTTGAATTTACCCTGTTGGTGCCTTAAGTATCGAAAATGCCGATAGCATTGCTCAGTTGGTTTTCCATGGTTAAATCTTTCTCCACCTCAAAGTTTATGCAAATTCTTTCCCACAACACACTTATAATTTCTGCACTGTGATTGCTTCTGCCTAACCAGATTACCCACGTTATTTAAAGTGGTAATAAGCAAACGAAGATTGCTAAACGCGTACAAATATACTGACGTAATTGTAACACTTCACTTGTTTGACTGTTTGCATCGCTTACAGATTTTGATGATTGTATTGCTCTAGCCAGGTATGCTGGCCTCCAGGCCATGCCAGCAGCCCTGAATCCTCTTTAAGCCGAACACATTTATGTATTTTGCCTTCTCTCACCTTCTATGCAGTTTCAGGGCACTACAGTAGTGTCATTTAGTCGCATTTTGCTCAAACAGTATGCACCAAAGATTCATAAAGCACGCGAGTTCAAGATGCTGTCATGCAAATTTATGGTAAATCATGCCTGATAGATGAAGTGAGGGTATGTGTTCTTGCAACGTCTTGGACAATCTGCATAGCAATCGGTGAGTAAAGGCGTATGTATGACCTCCTTAGTTTTTGGACTGCAGTGCGTTGCAGCAATGCACATGTTTGAGAGGATTCCGCGTACGATGCCAAAACTGTAGTGAGGATCGGAGCGCATTAGACCCAATCAGAATTAAGTGGGCACAAACTCACAAACCTGTGTTCTAATGAGGTATCTGTGAAGCAGATCAAAGTGTCCAAGCCGCACGGAACACTGACAGCGCACATTGTGATGTTAGGCCACTTTCAGGATACATTAGGAAGTGGTCGTGTTACTTTCGATGTGTATGAGAGCACAATGTAGAAATGTTGGACTGATTGGTGCCTTCCCCTCTTTTTCGNGACAGCGCACATTGTGATGTTAGGCCACTTTCAGGATACATTAGGAAGTGGTCGTGTTACTTTCGATGTGTATGAGAGCACAATGTAGAAATGTTGGACTGATTGGTGCCTTCCCCTCTTTTTCGAGGCAGTGACAGCTAGCCAACGGTTCTGCGAGAAGGTGAATAAATCAGACAATGCACAATTGGATTTGCTAAAGCAAGATGAGCACACATGAATTGAGTTGCTGTTGTCGTGCTAGCAGCTGCATTTGTGATACAACACAATGTCTGGTAAAACTTGGATTCACATGCTTTGACTATTTATTGCAATTGGTATTGTCACTCGGATCAAAGCAAGAGTTGGTTCACTTAATGGGTCTCCTCTATCAATAGTCTAGAGTAAATTCCTACGAGCACCCATAAATACCTCTACACAGGCACATACACACGCCTTCTCGTGCTTACAATCAAACGCACAGGCATGCATGTGCGTACAGAAGTGCATCTGAAAATAGAAAATCGCCAGCTTTGACACCCACGAATCAAGTGTGGATGGTATCAGGAGATGGTCCTGAGTGATGCTGAGCAATGATTGCGTTTGCAGACATCTGGTTCGGTAAAGGGAAAGCGAGGTGTGCAAAATCGTATAACTGAGCTTGCGGTTGATTTGTGCTAAAGCAAGCATACCGACTGGATCTGTTCTCAGCTTTGCATGTGATCGACTCTCAGAGGAGCATTAATTGCAAAGTAGGTCTAGAACCTTGAGTGAAATAGGTACTTGACTAAAGTTTACCAAGTTTCAATAGTTTAATCGTTGGGCCTTTCGATCTCTAAGCAACTTTTTTAATTTAGTCCTTTGCAAAGGGGTTGGGAGATGATTTGTCAGAAGTGACTTCTAAATGCATTTGGTTTCTCTGAAGAATTCGTTGCAATGTACTTGTATCGAAATCCTACCACCCTATTGCTGCCGAAGTAGTAAAGCATCGCGCGATACCCACTACCATCTTGTACTCATTACTTTATCTCGAAGTCATGTTGCGTCGGAAGTGGGCACAGCATATTGAACGCAGATTATGGCCCTTAACTAATCGTAAATGCTCACTTGCGATGCCTGTTGGAGAGGTACGATATAATGTAAAGGCGATAATTGCAAAATTGCCTATCCTTCTAGCCTACCCCTGTCTGACTCCATCTTAAAATTAGAATTTTGTCTCATTTTCATGTGATTGCAGCTCCACTGATCACACCGATTGGTCATTGCTATGCCTTGCTCCCACAAGGTGATGTCGTGCTTTCCAAATTCTGATTTTCTCGTTTGACCCGTCGACGTGCTCATGGAAACCGGCGAATCCACCAAGCCTTAACAATTCCCTGACCTCGAGAATGTCTGTCTGATAACCAAAGAAGGAAAAAAAGTAATAATAATATTGGTAATATTATTAGTAGTAAAGTGTTATTAACAAGTTTTGCTGTGTTTGCCAATAAGTCGAGTTAACTGTAGTAACAGTAAAGCAATCACTGGTTACCATTGCTCTATGGCACTTGAAACCACATGAGTTCATATAAGTGTTCATAAAACCAAACAAATTTCTTGCTCAAAATGGAATCATCAAGCGAATTTCGCAATCGGTGGCTGTAAGAAGAGATTGTAACTCCACTACTTGCTGCAAATGTCACCATTCTCCAACTTCAGATTCTAACGTCAAGACTGTAGTCACTTTTGGTAGGAAACATTTGCATGGATGGCAAATGCTTGACGGGAGAAGATAGACAGCAGGCATTCACTTTGGATGTGAATGTCCTCGCAGACTCAAATGTAAGAGGACTATGTTTCGATGCTTTTAAGTGAGAAACCCAATTACACTGCTTGTTTTCTGCCAGAAACTTGTGTGCCACACCAAGAAGAACCACTCGAGATGACGTCAATTTAGGCCGTTTAGAAAGCACATTAAAATCGGCTCTTGGTGTCGAGAGACACTTAGTGCTGGGCTATCAAACTACGCAAAACTTTACGATTTTGTTATAAAGCAGGTAATTATCGAGGTTTATGAAATCGTCGTAGTTGTGGGAAGGAAACATGCCACTTTCTTCCCTAGTGCCGGAACAGAACTAATGATAGTGTATTAGTTGCCGCAACTGCAGTTCCTTTCTTGTTGTACACAATAATCATGGCAATACCTTCAATGCTGTATGCTGTTAGCTGCGAATATATATATATACATATATATAATGTACAGTACATATGTATGCACACGTGCAGGCATGTGTTTAGATTAGTATGCTATTCTCTTACCAACGATGCGACTCTGTGATGGGAAGAGGTTAGCGGAGAAGTCATATGACTGTAAATCCACCTGCAAACAGTTAATATGCACCGTCGCAACTGCAATGAATCAAATAATATTTGGGTAATTACAAAGCTCAATGCAGTGTTGAACCGCAATGTTTAAGCGATGCCTCAAAGGTTATCTGATAAGGAGAAAAGTGATCGTCTCCGCCACCTAGTCCACATGCTGCAATTCTGGTCTAACGGAATTTGCTCAATTGCACCCCCATTGTTTATGTCTTATGGAGGAGGCACTAAGGCGTGTCAACCTGATGCTTGGTACAACGTGTCAGTTGCCTACGGATGTCACAGGAGCAATGCCAAAATATTGCTGCATATGGACTTGACTAAAAACGTGATTCATTTGAACGAAGGCGCTCACATCTAACTTTGAGTAATAGGTTGTTGTTTAGGGCAGGTCTTGTTAAGGACCCTTTTCAAATAGCTGCTTGATATCGCTAATTATACTAATTTGAGTGTCAGAAAAGACGCAGAGAACTCATAATAAGAAAGTGTTTTGCGCTAGCGATTCCAAAATTCCAAGCACAAAACTGAGGGTTCAAACAAGTTTAGAGCACCTTCATTTGTGTTAATGGTTGCGAGGTATTGTTATCCATCCCTCATAGAGTAGATCAGATCCTTCATGCCTTTTCAAACATACTTCATGTCATTTCTGCCCCATCAGTGTGCTTTCAACTACGGGAACTGCTTTTGAAAACCGTAAATTTGGCTCGCGTTTGGGTAGGAGTAACTCGCCAATAATCAAAATGGCACTATATCGTCTCTTTGAGGTTCTTTTAATCAGGCTAACTTCATGCCCATGCTAATGAGTGAAGTCAATGCGCTCCCAATCGTAACTCGTTTGAGAGGATTTGCAGGAAGTGAGCCTCTTTAATCTCACTTCACTCGATACAAGCAAATATAGAAATGGTAGGGTGAAATGTAAGACGTTGTGCTGGTGCAGGAGAAATGGTGCAATCGTGACTGTTAGCCGGATGATAGAAGGTATGAGGGCATTTAACTTGTTGGGGCCATTGCACTTTTTATTCAAACTTCTTTAACAAAAATATTGTAATGTAAGTCAATCAGGAGAAGGCAGTAGCGAAATGGTTTCTAAGGAGCGAAAATACTGAAATGGCTTAGATAAAGTCGTAAGCTTACCAGGAAATGACTGTTATTCTAAATGATATTTCGCAATTTTGAAAATGCAGCATTTTGAGGTTGCAGGCAACCAAAACTCGGAAGCGGTATATAAAAATGGATGGTTGGATTGCCACTTTACTGATTATATTCAAGTAAATTGCTCCTAGCTCTATAATTATCAGAACTTTTAGAATAATGAAGCACAACAATTAAGTAGGTTGATGCTTTGTGGAACATTTGTGGCATAAATTTCAAACAGTTACTAGTTGAATTACACTGCGCTTAAGGTCGAGAATTCATTCAGAGGAAGGGATGATGAAATTCTAGTAGCATTTTGAGGATAATTGCAACTTTGATGACTAAAAGAACTGAAAAATAGAACGGGATATACTGATTTACTTTNCTAACTTTGAGTAATAGGTTGTTGTTTAGGGCAGGTCTTGTTAAGGACCCTTTTCAAATAGCTGCTTGATATCGCTAATTATACTAATTTGAGTGTCAGAAAAGACGCAGAGAACTCATAATAAGAAAGTGTTTTGCGCTAGCGATTCCAAAATTCCAAGCACAAAACTGAGGGTTCAAACAAGTTTAGAGCACCTTCATTTGTGTTAATGGTTGCGAGGTATTGTTATCCATCCCTCATAGAGTAGATCAGATCCTTCATGCCTTTTCAAACATACTTCATGTCATTTCTGCCCCATCAGTGTGCTTTCAACTACGGGAACTGCTTTTGAAAACCGTAAATTTGGCTCGCGTTTGGGTAGGAGTAACTCGCCAATAATCAAAATGGCACTATATCGTCTCTTTGAGGTTCTTTTAATCAGGCTAACTTCATGCCCATGCTAATGAGTGAAGTCAATGCGCTCCCAATCGTAACTCGTTTGAGAGGATTTGCAGGAAGTGAGCCTCTTTAATCTCACTTCACTCGATACAAGCAAATATAGAAATGGTAGGGTGAAATGTAAGACGTTGTGCTGGTGCAGGAGAAATGGTGCAATCGTGACTGTTAGCCGGATGATAGAAGGTATGAGGGCATTTAACTTGTTGGGGCCATTGCACTTTTTATTCAAACTTCTTTAACAAAAATATTGTAATGTAAGTCAATCAGGAGAAGGCAGTAGCGAAATGGTTTCTAAGGAGCGAAAATACTGAAATGGCTTAGATAAAGTCGTAAGCTTACCAGGAAATGACTGTTATTCTAAATGATATTTCGCAATTTTGAAAATGCAGCATTTTGAGGTTGCAGGCAACCAAAACTCGGAAGCGGTATATAAAAATGGATGGTTGGATTGCCACTTTACTGATTATATTCAAGTAAATTGCTCCTAGCTCTATAATTATCAGAACTTTTAGAATAATGAAGCACAACAATTAAGTAGGTTGATGCTTTGTGGAACATTTGTGGCATAAATTTCAAACAGTTACTAGTTGAATTACACTGCGCTTAAGGTCGAGAATTCATTCAGAGGAAGGGATGATGAAATTCTAGTAGCATTTTGAGGATAATTGCAACTTTGATGACTAAAAGAACTGAAAAATAGAACGGGATATACTGATTTACTTTTACTAGCTTGCGTGGGAGTCAGAATTTACCATTTTCCCCAGAGCTTCTTTTGCGATTCGGATAGGTAAGGGCTGCAAATTTACAAAGAGCAGGCTCCTTAGCATTGTTAAATACAATCGGAGCATAAGCAATGGACGATCTGATTAATGCAGAGTCTTTTGGCAAATGACCGGTTTTGCACAAGATGCCACTATCCAAAATTAAAATTCACTCTCTTTTTGGCCAGCTTGAGTCAGCGTTTGGACTTGACAAATAGCACTCAGTTTTTAGGAGTTAATGCTTTCAATGTTACTTGGATCTTTGTTTCAGCGTCTGTTTGCAAAATTTGAAAACCACTTAACTTCAATTTTTTTGCTCAGGATTTTTATTTGTTGCAAAACCTTAAGCATCAATACTACTTCAAGCGATTTGACTCAAGCCCATGCTTTCACAAGCTTCATAAATATTTAGATAATGCAAAGGAAGGAGCTGCTACATAAGAGCAGCAACGGCTCCATCGTGTTCGTCTGCATTTGTTGTCTTTTAGCCGCACTGCTTCTTACAAATTTATGAATAGCTTATTCTGACAGCACATTTAATCCCCAATTAGTGACATTTTTATCTGAGAGATTAAAAGTTTTCAAGATTTTAGAAACTATCGGTCATGTTAGCGCTCCTATGTGCTACTGCTTTCAGCAATTTGGTTTACCCAAACTCGCTTTTGAAACTCAAATGAAGAATCTTCTCGCGCTGTTAATCACTTCGCTATGCTTTGCGTTAGGGCATCTTGTGCGAATACCCAAAGTAGTTTGCCATTGTCTGCATGCTATCTAAACAACATTATCCAGAATATCCACTGACATTCACTGGAACGTGTCTCTGTGTGTGGCCTAGACTCATGCGTGAATGCTAAAAGTAGTGAGCTTGTCTAAACTAAGACTTTTTCGAAATGAGGCTTTTAGACCTTGAAAATGGAATGTTATATGTTCACGAGTAACACAGTCAGTCACATAATTGCAGCGTGAAAATTTGCGCATGAGATGAAAATTGGGTGTTTTTACGAAACCTTGCTGTAAGTATTAAACCTGCATTCATATATTCCAAAGTTCTAGGAGTGCATTCGCTCCTTCAACTCGGTTTTGCATCACATTAAATGTGCCGCTTTACGCCAGTCAGAGCCCATACAGACGTCAAGGATAATTTTTGACTACTGCGTGTAAAATTTAAACGATAGATCTTAGAGATTACGAAAATGTAGAAGCAATTTTGATGCAAGAACCTTATTCACTATGAAATTGGATTTTGCATTGTTTGCAGGCATTTGAGAATGCTGTGCTATAGTTCGAGAGTCACAGCGACATTTTAGAAATTGCTTCGCTCAAGTTTAGAAAAGGAACACTCCTTAGTTATAACTGAATCAAGCACATCTCGTAGAGCTAATGAATGAGCTTCTTCGAAACGATTTTTGGGCTTAAACATAGTCATCAGGTAGCGTTTGATGGCTTATTTGCATTCTGATTGGGGGTTGACCCACCTTCGTGGAACTATAAGGTTGTTAGAACGAAGAATGATCCGCAAACTTTGCTGAAATTTTACTTAAACTAAAGTACAGTATGCACCAAACATTTGCATACCTAGACCTCTTAAAGCTGCGTGCATTATTTGCAAGGCCGCTGCATTAACTGATCATCGTTTTGGACCGAACATATGTGTTACACACTCCACAAGTTGCATAGATGGCGAATGTTCATTGTGGACGGTTAGCGGATGGCGTGTCGGAATCGCAGATCGAATACGAAAAGTGATTTCACGGCAGAGAAGGTAAAGTTGCTTGCGTCCAATTAACAAACGAACGCATGAGCTTATTACTCATTCGTCATTCTTCTTTAAACTATTTTTTTGAATCTACCCGCCCTGAATTCGAAAATAATTTCTTACAAGTGTCAGATTAATTATGTGATTTCCAATGTATTCGGCTATCCTAGCTGAAAATATTTGAGGCTCTAAAAGGTGTCTTAGCAGCAAGTTCTTCAGAGGTCTAAAAGTACTTTACATTATCTTGGGGCGAAAACCCATCATAAATGTTTGACCATGGAATGGGCAGTTATCTTCCCCACCTAGGATAAGACGAACTCGAAATCATGATAAAAATGTTAGTATTAGACGTGATATGTGATTGTAGCCCTCAGTCTGTAATTTCTAAGCGCCTGTGTGTAGCAGCCGTATTTAGAAGCTCTTCCGTTGGTTTGCAAACTCGTAACCAATAGCCCAGCTACTCCTGAAGCTTCTGATTTTGCATTGTTTACCTTGAACACAGCCACCTCTAGCTTTTGCATGTGTCCAAGTATCCAAAAGTGGCAGAGTTCTGTTCGCTAATGCACACCAGCTCGAATTCGGTATTACTTGAAGAAATTCAATGGTGCATACGTTGAGTGCATGTGCAGTGCCACACACATTAATCTGTTTCTGCTATTTTATTGGGTTCTGATGTTGGTGAAAGTCACAACTCTCCGAAGGAGAACCCATTGCAAAAATGTGATAGAGCCTAGGGAATTTGAACATAGATGAAATAAGCATAGTTAGAAAACGTTATCTAATTTGCTCTAGATAAGTTATTATTGGAGTAGCGCCACCTTGTTAAGAAAATGGCATCCCGTGTCAGGCCTTGAAAGCAGCCAAGTAGGAAGACAGGTCAAAAACGGTGATTGACGGGTTCATTTGAAGTAGTTGCGAAATACATTGCAAAAAAGCCACTGATTTCATGTCTGCATTAATAATAAACCATGTAATCTACCGCATTTGATGTTGTTTCGAAAAGGAGACATAGCAGGGAGGTCGGTGGATTTTGGTGATTGGAGAGAAACGTCTGTGGAATTTTGAAACTCATGACTTTTACTTAGAAGGCAGGCGAGGTATAGATGTCCGCCTTGTTTCGGTTGTCCGTGTTTAACTTTGAGATAACAAACATTCAACTGCATCCATGCTGCAACAGCCAAATTCTGCATTCAATGCTGTTTTAGCTCAAAATTACCACCTAAACTCCCTTTGTCTCCATCGCTTGCACTCAGACCCCTTGAAGTGCATAATATAATATGATCGTTGCATGTCTATCAGTTTGCTAAAAAACCTACCTTTTTCAAGCAAGGGACTGGCATGTTTGTTGCAAGCAACATCCATTCTCAATGGTTTGATAATCGGTTTCAGCAGCCTATAGCGCAAGCTCAAAGAGGTTTGCAAACAGCATCCTGAAATTCGGCAGCATAAGATTCGTCTTCAAAATGCCATGTTAATTTGTTAAAGATCCAAACACGTGCTGCGTTTTTATGTCAGCAGATGTTTACGGCGCGATTCCCATTTGTTAACTTGAAATCGCGCTCTGATGTTCTATGCTGAAATGATAGCCTACTTACTTCCATCCTGCTCTTCCATTTCGCCATGCTTCTTCTACATGTAGGAATTGAATACAAGCCCTAGTCTCCTCACTGCATCAATCGTTAGGCTGACCATTTGAATATTTGTTTATTATTTCGGTGCCCACCTCACCTCCCTGCTACTACTACGTGGATGCCAATATTGCCAGGCGTCGAAATGTAAAAGCACGATTTGGGCATCAGCAACTCTTCTTTATAGCTCCTACTACTGATTTCAAGAATCTTGCATTATATCAACAGGCTCTAGAGTTATTTGTTGCTGCATGTTCATCACCGCATGCTGGTAGTCGATTCACGCTTTTGAATGGCTGAAAACGCACACTTTCTGCTTAAACTTCCGCAGAACGCCGTTCCAGTCAGCTACTTCATGAAAAGTGCACTCGCTACCCTCCATTCTAGGTGACGAGTTAGTAGTTGAGTTGAGTGGGCGTCAATTATGCATCCACCGGCCGAGATATGGACAATTGCCGCAGGTTGGCTTGACCACCACTTGTAGGCTGTTGACAACGGTGCAGGATAGAATGGTCAAATGTTTACAATTGGCTAGAGGTCTATGCCGCCTTTACTGCTTACTGTTAACGTATGTTTCAAGAATCCAGAAGAGGCAGACAAAGAACTGATCAGTGAAGCAAACTCATAAATGGCCTTAGTTTCAGTGAAATTGGTGTTAGACATTAGGCAAAATCATTATGCATAGAGTGCCTCACTCGGACTTAACGCGATGTGGATCATGTGTCTAGGATTCAAGGACTTTTAGTGATCTAGTCACGTTAGAACGTGGTAGACCGGTCATTTTTATGCCTTTAAGTCTCTTGAAATGCATCGTTAAATCTGCGTAAAAAAATAGGACCAATTTTGCCCAGAGTCACGCATCTGTTCGTGTCCATTCGGCTATCCATCAGCAATCAGATGTTTCTGTGCTTTCTTGCTCTTACAAGCATTCGACAAAGGCATTTGACGAACGAAACGCCGTCACTTTCTTGACATTTTGGATGCACTTTAGGCCAAATTTGCGCACACATCATTCATTTCACAATCCAGACACCCACCACTCTCTCCTGAATGCCCAAACCAATCCCGCTCACTATCCGCTTTGAGCGTGCTCTGGTTGCACGCAGTCTCGGAATAGCGTTACCGTGCGTTACCGTGTGACTTTATATAAGTCCTAGCTGACCGCTAATCGCTAAGCCTTCCAGGGACAGGGATTGTGTACTATTTCTCTGTCTTCTTACTAGCGTCGGAGAGCAGCAAAAAGCTGGAAGCATGCGAATTGCCAATCGAGGGTGGTAGGTTAAGAGTTGAGCCTACCTCAACTAGCGGAGTTCAAATAGCATTCACACCAAGACTAGTGCTTGGACTGCACCTAGCACTCCAAAATTGTCAAACACCACTAAGTGATTATGCAGTAATTTTAAAAGCAATGAATAAGCTATGCAATCGAATGCAGGATTCTCCATTTAGCAGGAAATACTTCGACTTAGCGATAAGTAGTTGGCAAACTGTAGTTTGATATAAGTTGAAAAGCAAAATGAGAGCCAGTTTTCAAGAAGATCGAGTGGTTCACAAAGTGCGACTGGCACTACCCTCTAAATTTCGTTTCTTCAACAGCTATGTCACGTGATTCAATCAGTTGTTTGTTCAATGCAAATACTAGCTAGCCGCACTAAATAGAACTCAAAAGGTTGCGTGAGAGTAGGAAGGACAAAATGTACCTCATATGATTACGCTACAAATGAGGGCTGAAACATTGAATTTACGTCCGATGTTGTTACTGATGGGTCCAATCGAACGTAGAATGGACTGTTGTAAGAAATCGCCTTCTCTTTAAAAATGGAGTTCAAATTCCGTTGTAGCACCCAAATCGCATGGTACTAAGGAAATCACTAGCCTGTCAGTGTCTTAGTAGGTCTTATATGCTGGCAATTTTATTAACTTAAAACTACAACTCCACGAGGCAACTTATTCATTCCTAGCAGATGTTATAAGCATAGTTGTTTGAGGGGGACAAAGTTATGATTTATTGCATTCTGCAAGAGGCCACCTCAGCTCATTTTGAAACATCATAAAGCAGAGCTTTGGAACAAGCAGTAACCAGATGTTGCGTGTTAATGCTACAGTTCCCTAGCTAGAAGAGTTAAAAGTTAAGCATTCAATTAATCAGTCCGGTGTAGCCTCCATTCAGAGATTGTGATTCACTGACTGAGGTAATTACATCTTACAGGGGTAGACCTCCCCGTCTCTTGCTTATTCAAGCGTGCGCAACTTCACTGGCTTATTTAAAGGGACCCACCTGTTTCAAAGGCTCAAAATTCACTCCTGGGATCATCTCAACCACCGCTTACAAAGAAATCCTGCAGCAGTCCTCATGTCCACATCCCATTTGAACACTCATTCAACCATCATTGCGGTGCACCCTGTGTGTAGCGGCTAGAGATTTTCAATGCATGTTAACAACAAGCACCTCAGGCTTTTAAAGCGTAGTCTAATGACCCACTTTTTCTGTAAGTCAACCTAAATGAGCGCAAATATTTTAATTTAGTTGCAAAGGCATTAAAAATGTGGGGTTCTAAATGCAACTAAATGTGACTATCCTTGCTTATGGCCATGAATTAAACAAGTCGATCATTCATCTGAGCAGTATTTGACGATTTCTGAGATGAAAATTGTAACGCAATTCAAGCATTATTTGAAGTCATGGGCACTGTAACACCAGTACATGCCCGCAACCAATCGTCAGACCAAGGAGAGGGCAAATGCATTATCACATTATTTCCCTTACTCAGTTCACATTGACTCGCCTTAGAATATCCCTGCATAAAATCAAGAACGGGGGCAAATTATGCTACTCAATTTGATTAAAGTAGGTCAAAAGGATGCCCTCTATCAGGATGATGGTAAGGTCAAAATTGAAAAATGACTGAAAAGCCATGTTAAATAAGAAGAAGGCAGTTTGGTAGTGCTATGTCTGCACTCACGATTATTGACTGTAAGTCACACGGTCAGTCTCATACAGCAGGTTAGACAGCCACAGATTGCGGCTGCCTTCACGTAACATGCAACCTGACGTCACGAGTCTCTGACTCATGACTATTCATCGATGTGTTAAAGAACACGTTGCGATACCCAACAAGAAGCAAAAGAGTTGTTTCAAAGTTTTCTTGCAACCGCTTTATGATCATTGGTCAAATTGAAAAAAGGCAAATCAGTTGGAAACGAGAACAGGGAAAAGCGGATCCCAATGCTTTGATGCGTTTAAACTGCTCACAACAAGCAGCACAATGGCCAGTGGTGCTATCGTGCCAAACTTTGGTTTGTCTTTGAGAATGTCCTGCAAAATCGGCTCAATTTGACTCGAAGTCCCACATTTTTCCTTCCCTCATTCACCGCCCTCGTCCCCCGCATATACGCATATCCCTCACAAATGGGAAGCCAAAATGTAGAATTTACGCAAACATTTTGTGCTGCAACAGAAATAAATGACCGAGATGCACAGTAAGGACGCTCACAGTAGCTGACAGCGGATCGTCTAGTAGCCTTGGGCCCACCTGCCAACCACCCCACTCAAAAATTCTTCTGCATATATCAGCGAATGAATACCCCCTGTGTTGCTACAAAGCAAATAGCAGACCTTCGCATTTATTGGCAGCTGTCTTTGCACATCGCTGTCAACACCATTGAAGTGATGGAACATTCAAGCCACGCAGATGCAGTGGTGGTGCTCTGAAGCCACTTTGTCAGTCATCCTGATGGGCAGAATTATCGGTTATACAATATTTGAAGGAAATGTGTTAGCGAAACAAAGGTATCGAGACGTGTCACTCGTGGATGGAACCACTATATTCAATGAAAAATATTGGCTACTATTGACATTTAGACCACCTCATGGTGAACATGCCAAGGTCGCCCAACAGCAACGCCTAACATAGGTGATAATAAGAAGCCTATTTTAACTACGACAAATAGAATCCAAACCACGCAGCATTCCTGTGGAAAGGTTAACCTCAAGAAATAATAGTCTTTGCTTCTTCATTGTCAAAGGACCATAGCAATGATAGGTGGCTTTCATGATTCATTGATTACGAAGCTCGTAAACGTGTCAATGTAAAGTAGGCTACGTTGCTCTGCCCTCTAAAGGCTGACAGTTAGCCCTCGTGTTCGAGACTATGACATGCATTTCCGTCGTTGATGGACTTGTAAATCATGTCACGTAGAATGAACTGATTTTTCCGCCATGCCAAAAATTTAGGAAGCATTTTGGTCAGGAGCCATTGAAAAGCTGATGTAGGTTGCAAAGCGTTACCTTTATTTGGCAAAATTTTTTGGATAAGGAGTAGATAAATAATGTCAGTTAATGAGGCTGCTTAACAGCCAAGTATCCTCAAAACCATAACTAATCACGATGTAGTGACTGGTAAGAGCAAATGACAAATAAACCAGTAGCAACATGGCATTTAAGAATAATCATTTCTTCTATTCATTTTACCGTTTTTACTAAAATAAGATAAATTACTCGATTTTGTGCAAGCGGATTTCGTATCACATCCAGCAAAGTTGTTTTTGTCATTGCCTCCGTCTACCCTCTCACTGACATGAACACCTCATCCATCGAGCATCACTAATGACAAAGCTTGGGACTAGGTCTGATCCTTTGCTCCATAGGATTCAAACCTGCCAACTTATAGAGATTAAAGTAATGTTGCAAAAGTAACGAATAAGTCTACATAAAACGATTTTGTCCTTGTGCAAAGAGAATAGCAACTAAGGGAAATGCTGTGAGGGTGTCATAAGTGCGGAGTTGGTCACAAGTCAAACACGAAGCAGGTTAACCTTGGTTCAGTTACCATCGACCATGCAACTTCGTTATCCGCAGTTCCGACAATGTCCAGAAGGGCTGCATTGGTGAAAGTCACTGCCTCGTAGCTCTAGAATGGGTAAGGCTCATCGGCCCAAACATGGTCGCACATGTTAAGACTTGCTGATGTTTAGTGAGTCGTCAGTCCCTAATCCACCGCCTCTTCTCTTCTAACATCATTTCTAGAGGACTGTCAAACGTTGCAGTTCTTGGGCATCTTGACATCAACATTGTTGTCGTCCTTTTGCTTTCTTGATTAAAATCACTTTCCTTCCCGTTTTAAGTTAACCGTGATGAAATATCAGAGGCGAATCATTTTTGGAATCCTTACGACGCCACTGGCCAATTGTGCAGCATTTAGCCGTTCTGAACCTCACTTATAATTCATCTTTTAATCTGGTGCGTAGCAATACGAATTTTCGAAGGTTTGTGCCTCTTCAGTTGGGATTTGGCTAGTGTACTGTTTGATTAAGTTAGTCCTAGATGGAAGAAAAGGAAGACTTTGGAGTAAAGCTTCTGCATATGTATCGAAAACATCGTCTGCATTTATCTGATCCCTCATATTTGAAGTTTGCCCAAAGACAGAATTTTCTTATTACAAATTTTATCAAGTTCCAACTGGGCGAAACATATTTTTGAGGCTTTGCACGACTTAGATACAGGCATCATCAATAATTAGTGGAATTCGCTTTAATCGCCTTCCAAGGTTGTTCGTACCTCATACCACGAAATACTCTTAGTAAATCTGAAGAGTGGCCACTTACTGAATCAAAAATTACACTTAAAAGAAAAAGTAGCCACGTATTGGATTAGCATTTGTTTAAATGCACGCTTAGTTCTCCCATCTTCTCTTCCATTTGCGAGTCACACTTCTCTCCTGTCGATTAAGCCCATGACTTTCAGTACACTAATCTGCTAACTAGGTGGGTAGACTTGGTTCTGTCCCATCGTTAACCTAATAAACATCTCTATTGTCGAACAACATTATTTGTCGTGGCATACTGCTTTGGCGCATGTGAAGACCGGATGGCTTTTGAAAACAAATGGATCCTCTTCATTTTTCTTTGCAGCACTTCCATTGCCCTTGACTTGTGCTTGATGTTGACTAATCAGGGGGACAGAATGAGAGCGCAATTTCGGAGACACTCTGGTTAGCTATAGAAATGGGTGCGAATGTTGGAACAATAGCATTGTTTGGTACTTATAAATGGATATCAATCGATGTTTACCTACAGCGTCTTAATACGGCAAAATGTATTTAGTATGAATTTGAAAGTGTCAGACGAAAATAGTTATAAGCTTAAGCGTACACTTTAGGGGTAAAAGTCGCGTCATTCAACCTTTTCAATTTGTTTTCAGTGAGGAATTTTGAAGTTCTTTGTGGCTGTCTTAGAGGCTTAAAGCTCAGAAAATTCATGTAAAAATGGCTATGTAAGGGTATTTAATGACCACAATGAGCAATCAGTGACGTTGGTGACATGTTTATCAAACGATAGTAGTGGAGACGTTTGAGTTACTATGGTAGTTCCTGCCATTGAGTCTGACAGTCCAGCATTAATAAGAAGTAAAAGGCAGTGAAAAACATTTGGAAATATATTTCTTTACCGTTTGGCATCATTACGCGTAATCATACTCATCTACTAAAGCATGAGAAAGAATAACGTATCAACTGAGAATGGATAATCATCACGAAGCACTCTTTTACTACTCTTCGTTTATTCAACCAGGTATCTCGGATCTGCGCTAGATCCGCATAAAGGAAAGAGCGCTGAATAAGACAACCCTGTAGAATTCATTATGGTGACAGCAGATAAGTAAACGGATCGATGTCTCTATGTCATAGTAGCAAAGAATACGCTAATAGGATGACTTCAAATATGTGATTGGTCACGAATAAAGTAGTAACAGTGGATGACTCAAAGGATTTTTTGGGAAATGGAAGTACTAATAATAGAGTCTCAAAGTGTGAGGCTTTTCTGTGGTTAAAGTAGTGTATCAAGAGCACCAAATTGAGATGTATTATGGTATGATAAGAGGGACTTTAAAAGTACGCTTGTAGAGCGAAGACTCTGCGATTACTTCCGTCGTCTGATTGGGGTAGATTGACAAAATGCACCGATATATTTTCCCCCTTGTCGTTACAAACTCAGAAGTTTGAGTCAGCTAGTGATAATTAATGTGGTACAATTGACCAGGTTGAAAAGGAATTGTTGTTTCTCTTGATACTGTGGATGTAAAATGAGGTAAATTTTTAGTTTCGCTGACAAGAGGACCGATTCAGTAGTCTGCGAAAATTCTTTTATGAAAATGGTGGGATATTATGAGAAAGTCGAATGGCAGGTGGATAGCAAGGTAAGAGCAAAGTCGGTTACATAGAAATGGAAAGTCGTGGAAAAAAATCGTGGAATTGTGAATTTGCAGGGGTGTGCAAATGTCATACAAATGGGATGCAATGGAAGATTTTGGAAAAGAAGTTGGTACGCGTTAGTTAGCGTGTCTAATACCAGGCCGAATTACATGGCCATGGGGACATCTGTACTGTTCTTGCACTCACCTAGAGTGAAGAAGCTATCCATCTGTGTATACAAAGACGTTGAATCGACTTGGCGAAATGGATGACCGTCCGTCGCTTCATCAGTGAAATTAGATTTTTGGTGTTACTGTTGCTAAAATGGGTTTGGGGAGTCTGAGATTGAGGGTCAATGACGAGTAGCAGGCTAATCAAGACACCGAGGTATGATTTCATATACACCTATATTTAATCACTCACTGTTCTATGTCAGATGTCAGGACCATACTCAGAAAGCTCTGCTATCATGCTGAACCGCTCTGAAATGATTGATTTTCGCTATTCGCACGAGTTTCTACGTGGAATAACTACTCAATTAAAGGATCCAGTTGGTACCACTGCTCCGTTGAAGGATCTGGCTCAACTCACCTTCCTCTTCACCGTGATGGGTTTCTACGAATGTTTACAACAAGTCGTGGAATTGAGAATCCCACTTCATACCGATCACACTTGTTCCGTGTGCACAAACGTAGGTGCCATTCAATTATTAGATGTTTCCCCCATTCACACACACAGGTGGGCATATGATTGCAATTATATTTATGTGTATGCATATGTCCGTGCATATGTGCATGTTTGTGAATAAGGATCCGCGTCAAATTACTAATAGATGCATCGTGCTAAGTACAATAATCCCGTTTTGACTAGGATGACCATGGCTTCCTCAACATCTACCGCAGTTTTGTCAACCGCTGTGTTAAATCAATTTGCAGCCGCCTAAGAAATGTCAGCATCTCATCCTAAACATACTGTAAGTTCTAGCATTCCTAAAAAAGTCTCGTTCCAATTGTATGGAATTCCGCGCAACCACTTGGTTGATCTCACTGGATCAGAAAGGTAAGAGAAAATTATAGAACCTATCCATTATTCTTGACTTTTGCTTGCCGTTTATTGAAGGTTATGCATGCACATCCTTTTAAGCCTTAAGGATAGCCTGGAATCACAGGTTGTGCAGTTATTGCCAAACAACATTCGGACGCTTTGAGGTTCTGCTCATTTACTTCATTATAATACACATTTATGAGTTAACATCCCTCTAAATTTGACTAAGTATCCTGCGTTCTACTCCTCTGCCACAGCTATAGCTTCTCACAGGAACCTCTGCTCTAATGTGCCTTGCTGCTGTCTAAATAAAGGAGCATTCTAAAATATGCATTTACTGCCCAGATAGCTACGCATAGTTTCCGATGTGGGAGGCATTGCTAGAGCACATAAGCTCACTTCATTCCTGTATTTATTCATTCACTTATCATTCAACTTCTACAACGACCGTTTATGTTTCCGCCTTGGTCTCTTCCAATTTCGCAAAAGTGCGGTATAGACTGTTCGAGTAGGATATGATCAAACGCCAGTGCCATAGGAAAACGTGTATGTCTCTCGTAGAAGTCACGTTAATTCTACGCCTTTTCATTAAAATTACTGGTATAGCAAGGCAATAGCATTCACTGTGTGGAGGTTATAATCGCCCCGCAGAAAGGAAGCCACGTAGGCTCCAATTGCAAGCGGGTCAGATCTTAATTAATTAGGCTTTTCCAAATTGATGCGAGGAGTCTAATATCACATCAAATCGCGGTAGTTACATGAAAGATAACAAATTTCGGTCAGCATTGTAGATTTTGAACATTCGTTTGTCTTTGTTTTTATTCTCCCTAACAAGCTGTGTTAACTTGCAAACGCCCTATAATGGAAGAGTTTAGCCACTACTCTTTGCTGCTTTTATCCTGATCAGTGCTAACCAAGTAAGCGGATTTTCTGTTTAACTTGTTAGATGATTCTGGGATCATTCTGTTGATTAAATAACAACACGATCTTACTTAGCTAAGGAATGCAACTCTAACGCTATGCTATAGAGAGATTCAGACAGTACTTATCCAAAAGTAGGGAAAAGTGTAGGGGCACCTGACTTAAAATTCATTTAATTCCACCAATCGCTGGTTTAGTCCTGTCTTAGAGTTGATCTATTTTGGCAGATTTATCGCAAGCGTTGGTAGGATTCGATTGGATCCATAAATTAGCCAATAGAAAGAATGTTTAGTGCAGAAAAAAGATTAGGTGTTAAACAGAGGCACGAGGAAATTCATGATTATTTTTGTGATTAGACAAAGAAAGTTGGCGTTTTATGGATCTAAGTGCATCTTATAATTAAAGGGTCCTTACGTGGCTATTCACAAAACCTGTGTGTGAATGGTATATAAGATGACGATCTTGAATGACGCTGAGCATATTACACATTTGTAGGAAGCCATTTTGGCTTACAGTGTGTTTAATGCGAAGGCAATGAGACCGACCGGATCTGTCCTCAGTCTCGGAGGTGACCATAACGTAAATACATGCCAACCACGAATTTCGTTTAAGAAATTTTTAAATGATACAAACAATTGAGCAAATCTTATTGAGCACCAATTGCTACTTGGTAGTGTCTTCTGACAGCTAAACCATATCTTTAATTCGGTTCTTCTTAAACAGAACAAGGTAATGCTTGGACGGCCTTATACTAATGCAGGAGTTTCGCTTATTTTGCAAAGTACTGACCAATAAGTCGTATTTATGAAAATGGGATTTACATCCATAGAATACCCTGCGCTGATTATTTCTGCTTCGCACCATATTGGGTCCAGGACAAGTCTATGAATAGTTGGAACTAATTGCCTGAGAAACCAAATAAACTATTATGGTGCAATGAGAGGGTGATGATCCTACTGACTTGGAAGAATGCTGTCCTTCTAGATCCACACTGTTACACTCTGAATGTTAGAAGAGGAGAGTTTCCTGGTAAATTTGGCCTCCTGGTTGCTAGATTCGCATTTAAACGTGCGATTGATTGGAGTGAATTTTGCCTGCTGTGTGCATTAAGCACCGTCTAAACTGTAGAAGTGGGTTGCTATCTCCTCTGCTTGAGATATAGTCTAGACGTATGAATCGCCTGTAAGTAAAAATAGTGAACCCGTTAAAAATTAGTCTTAATCTAGTTTGTGTTTGTCATTTCTCGCAGTTCTGCTGCTTGAACAGCCCAATAAATCAAACTGCGAACTATCTGAAGGCGTGATACATCAAGGTCTTAAGTTTCTTCTTTCTGGATGCATCAAAGCCACGTTCGAATTAGCAATTCCACGATGTCAACCGTGCTAAAGGGCACCAATATATCATCTTTTTATCAACAGTAAACACTTCGCTTTCCTATCCTACCCTTAAATGGGTTTCTTTCTGACGTCATTATATGCAACCAATGCATAAACATTTGATTGTTTTTTGCTTCACAGTGGTGAAGCCAATAAAAATGATGTCCTTTGACTCTGTTGTCAGAAGTGGAGGTTTGAATGAGAGTGGAGCATACACTTGCCTTCAATGTTTGTCTTCCTTACTTAAGGGCGTAGTACGATGTTTTGAGACACGTGTAATGTTGCATTATCCCTATTTTTATCCTTGATACTTGCCCGGTTTTGTCTTTGAATAGCACTTTAACTACGTCTAGTTTACTAAACTCAAGAAGGCGGTCCTCAATGGCAGCTAGGATGTGCCAATTTGTCAGCAAAATTTGTGTTATCACCAGCTGTATCAGCGAAGATCAGTGGATCCAATTCCTTTTGTCGCCTTTTCCGAGTGATTGGATGGAAGCATGAGTAAAGAATTGGCTGGTGCAAGTGCCTGAATTTCCCAATATCACAAGCTGGCAAATGTCTTGTGTGCATATCATGAGTGGGACATAAATGCACAAGATTGAAGTGTTCATGATCAATTGCACTCTGGTGATAAGTTATCCGATGTGGGGCATTTTACAGAAGCACCGAAGTAATGTGTTAAATCTTAGTACTACTGATTGAGAAAGGTGATGTGTAAGATGGCATTACGTCCTCATATTGATCGACTTGACCAGCGAGGGAAGAACATCCGAAAGTAGCCTCCGAAAAGCGTGTGATTTTTGCCATTTTATACTGTGCTATAATGTGATTCGGTTTATGCGGGAAATCGCTGCGTCAGAGTACCTGCATAGAACCTGGGATTTAAATATACACATAACGCCACCCGCTTAGTCAAGGCTACCACCAATATCCAACTAGTTATTGGTGATGAAGCGCCTCATCTGTGATAAAATCGAATTTTAAAGCGAATGATTAAAACTATGCCTACCAGAAGTTGAACAATTGTTTGCATTATTATGCTTGGAAGTGTGTATGAGTGGTTTACAGCAGTAGTTCCACCACGTATCCTCAAAAGTCAAACTTAGTCCAACTAAAATCAGAAGAGGTCGACGTGGACGTGTATTTGTTCCGCTAGTGCATAGCATTAATAGGCAATGCAATAATATCGTGGCAAGCGTTCATTTCCTCCTCGAGGTCATCGTCTCTGTCTACACCTTGCCAAGATTGTCTTTTATTTTAAATGTTTCCCGATCTCACCAATTAACTAAAAGATTGCTTTTGTATTTTATTCTTATATTACAGCAGCTTAACTTCAACGACTAGCCACAAACGGGCTGCCATTCTATCACCTGGTAGCATCCTGCCCTACTGAGAGGGCGTACAGTCCTTAGGTATGAATTACAGCAGTTGCATAGCCAGTTACTAAAGTACTACTGATGGAGTAGAGGCACAATTAGGTAAACTGTGCTACTTGACTATTTAACAGTACTTTGTGTCGACGATAGCCCTTACTTTTGCTTTGACGCGAAAACTCTTTAGGGAGAAAAGTGGTCTCAATACCATTACCTAATTATATGCAGAAGATGTAATCTTGCTGTAGGTCCT
Organism: Taenia saginata; assembly: GCA_001693075.2. NCBI lineage: Eukaryota > Metazoa > Platyhelminthes > Cestoda > Cyclophyllidea > Taeniidae > Taenia > Taenia saginata. The sequence goes on from LWMK02000103.1 coordinate 45,521, forward strand.
AAATAGACCTCCACTTTAGCTCTTGCATTTGCTTCTCTACATGGACTGCAACTGAATTAGTCTGCTTTGTTTACTTGTCATTTTGGTCAAAGATGAAGAGGTTGATGTAGTGTTGTCTCTATTTGTCACTATGACAGGTAACATTATACCAAATACCTGTACTCATGAGGTTGTTTTCCTTTTTTGAAGACAAGCACATAAAAGCAGTTGTAACTCGTAAATGATCTGGTAAGAAAAGCTTACACATGCATGGTCAATACACTAAGTGAGTTAAGACGAAGGGTGCAGACTGGTCATAGCAAGGCATCCTTGCAATTTTAGTGCATAGCCCCGAAGGACCCCATCAACGCTGAATACTCTGTTGCTGCATCTCATTTAAATCTTATCTGCGTGGGGTCCCCGTTTTCACTTTTCCATTTCAGCCATATCATATCATATCTTTGCCACATTGATACTGCGGAATTGTCAGCAACCATAAATATAAATGAAGTGGACACGAGCGTCATGGCGAAGGGGCAGTAGGGGACAGTTATTTGTGTAAACGATATGAAGCTGTTTAAAGAAGATGTGAGTGTAACTATCCAAGCTCTGTGGAAATGCTCTTCAAAAGTTACATTCACCGTTCCGAAGGCGACTGTTGGAAGAGTTTTTGTGCTGTTTGACGTGATACTCAGGGAAGCTACTTAGTACAAGGCAATGGAACTCGGAGAGCATAAGCGTAATGAATATTTGTTTCCGGTCTTTAAATTATCATCGACCACTTTTCACAATAGCTTGTAAAGCATCATCTTTCGATCTACCTAGGGCATAAATGCGAGTTTGTTTGGGCTCTTTAATTACTTATTAGAGTAAATAGTAGCCCATCCCCTCAACGACTAAAGCACTTAACTCCCCACCTCAAGGAAGATGATGACTCCAGATTCTATTACATGCCTAATGGTAGCCAAACACTTGTAACTAAGCGCTCCGCAAAAATCTAACGCGTATGCGCCTTCCTAAACATCCAGCACATATGAAGGAATCAGCAGCTAAACCATTAATGAAAGACGTCAAGCGCTTTAGCGTTGCAGGATTTCCATATGAGGATTCGAACTTTGCACTATCTCACCAATTTTTTTGACTGATAGTAATCTTCTAGACTGCATTTTTCATCTAATATCAATGGTACGCATTCACAAGACGTGACACTCCCACAAGTTGATCTGACGGCTGGCCCACATCCTCTCCGGAATGAATTGAAGGTTGTTAAGGGAGTCTGCAGGTCGTATAAAAGGGGATACTTGGATAAGCATTCCACAGTTGTGTACAAATCTTCTGAAATGCTTTAGATCGTACCACCTTGGTTCAACGTTCATACACGTCATGATTGCTGTGCTTCGGCTTTACGGGACACATTTCTACTTTTGCTTCAAAAAGAAAACAATGAAAGAGAATGCACACACTTGATTGGCGTTTGATAGGCCTGTTACGGAAGACCTGCAGAATCACGGTGGATTGTTTGTGATTACTATGCGGCACTTAAAATGACCCTGGAGGAAGTATGTCAAGACCACGTTGACCACGCTGACATGCTGCTGAGGCAATCAAAGGAGTGCATATGGTGGCCTCACGAGTCAAACAAAATGCTGGAACGGTACAACCATTACGCAAATTATATATCCCTACTGTCATTAACCATGAAATTAAAACAACTGTCAACTTAGCAAATTATTAGGTCCAAAAGCAGACTTTTCATTGAAACGTGAAGAATTCATGTGACAAGTTTCATTTTTAATTTGCGAATGTACTGCTTCTGTAACGCCTTGTTTGTTTTGACAGCCGATTTCGGTTACAGTCACTTGTGTGGCCGTATTGCCCTAGTCGGGTGGGCTGGCCTCCGGGCCAGGCCAGCAACACGATGTTTCCTTTAGCTGAATGTGTAGATTCTGCCCAATTGCTATACCTTCTATTGCATTCAAGGAAGTCTCGAGTCGATACAGCTTCAGTAACAAAAAATTTCTAAGTCTATAACTCCTTTATCTTTAGATTTAGATTTCATAGTTCGGCATTCAATTGCTGAAATACACGTGGATGGAAAATAGCTTTACGACTTGATCATTCGTGCCTTTAAGATATGCAAAGGCGCAAATGCGCATTCTACTTGCCTGCTCACTCATTGTTCTCCGTAAGCCAACATGCTTGAAAGGGTAGTCTTAGGGCCAAATGGTCATCTTCTTGATCCATACCCCTTTCTTACTTGGAGAGCTACAGTGGTATTGAAGGAGATGGATTGAGCTTTCGTGAAGCTCATGTTATAAATCCTACTTTGTCAAACTTTCCATGCCTTAATTGGGCACTCCAATTGGAAGGATCCGCCTCCTCTTATAAGTTAGAAATTGTCAACCTTCAGTCGGCAATAGGTGGCAATTCATATGGCTCTTTTCTGAGTGGTCACATAATGCAGTAATTTTAATGTTTCTTTTCGTACCACAAAGACGTTGTAAATGGGCATGGGACTTCAGATGCCTTTTTTATACTTTAGTGTTAGGAGAGATACTTTTTACTCTGCATTACAGTCTTAGGCTTTCTAAGCTTGGTAAGGCAACCCACGGCGAATGCGCGAGGTCTGCTAGAACACGTAATTAAACTCAAAATATAGGACCCTTTTACCCAATCTAAAATTCTTTTAGTGGATCACTATTTGACGTGATCCTTGTGTTCCTGCGCACAACTCTGGAAGAGTGTTTGATTACCTACAGACTCACCTATCACCCACTCAGCAGCAATGCCACTAGAGGACCAATTTAACTGTCACGGTTACAAGCAGTGGATCGTTTCCTTAAATCTATGCGTCTTTGATCGCAGACAAGTGTTTAATATCTAAGTGTCCACCGACAGAAAGTGGTTTGCAATGACGAATGCAAAATTCGTAATCTAGTGCTGACCACCTGCTGTGGGCTGGTAGTGCATATTCCACGCTTAGTGGTTGCAGGTGTCCGAACTGGTCGTAGAATGCTTATGGATATGTACCAACACCTCTCTCAACATCTTTCATCATACCTAAACCTCGTACTCTCCATCCGTCCGGCTTGTCATCTGCAATCCCCAATTACCATGATTTTGCTCCAAAACTTTGCGTAAACATAATCGTCCATGTCCTTACCCTAATGGACAGCAGTCCATAGATATTCCTCAATCAACACAAGTTTTAAAAATAAATTTTATTCTCTTTCATTAAATTACTGATCTTGCTGACACGCATAATGTCACGTCAACCGGACTGCTTATATCAAATTAGTGACTGATGTCACCAGTACAAGAAAATGTCAAGTGGTTTATGCGCTTGTGGCAACAGCATCGTTGTATTTTATTAACTCTAGCCCTTTTAGGTTGCAGACTTGATTGCAGATTCTTTGCTTTGCAAAAGAGCTCCTAATCCCTCTTCCGTCATGTGATGACAACTCGATACAATGACTTCGGTGCACCCAAAGTATGCAATAAATTACCGCTACATTACCATTATCCTTCCTTAACAGTCTATAAGTTCTTCGGAGGAACATCTTCTCCTCAGCCTTTACAGGTGCCCTCTAAAGTGTTTTGTAAAATATAGGTTAGTAATCAGGCGCCTGTTTAAAGTTCTTCAAATGAGATCTATTTTATCAACCCTTACATAGTTGACATTGACCTGTCTTTGGTAACTAATAATGACAAATAGTTCTTTTGTACCATCTCAGTCATCGTTCCATTCTTCGTGCGGTTAGGATTCAGCTCAAGGATACCATGTGGAATAAACGAAGGAGAAATTGACTCACCAATAGATTCGCTTCGCAAATTCAAAGCCGTGTTCTCAGACGATATGCTATTCATCTAAGCCTTAAATCAGTCGCTTCAATTCCATGTGTTGAAGCCATGTAAAAGTGAATTAGTGTTACAATTATCCACTTACAAACTCATCCAGTCCATTCTGAAGCAATGTGTTTGGCGATGAAATGATTCCTTCCCTTTAGCATCCAGTTGAACGTATTTTCGACTTGCCCAAGCAAAATATCGTGCAGTGGATTGCACCAATCATTGCTTCACTTATTTCTCTTTCCTATCTTTTTCTGTATCATGAAAAATATAATGCAGCAAATAGCATCAGAGTAGTGGCGTTCGAAACGAAATGCTAAAAAACCTTTTAGAATAGAGATCGGTCCAGTGTAAACTCGTCAAGTGAAATCTGATGAGCACAAAACCGAGGAAATGCAAACCTATTCAGAAGAGGTGTGATCAGAGTTGAACTGATTCTTTTTAACAACGTCAAATCAATTTTTTTAAATTTGCCGGGGAAAGCAGCAACACAAGGCAATCATAAGCATGGGGATTTTGAGTGCTCTAATCATGTCTCTGTACTTTCTTAAAACTCATCCTACGTCCTGAAGCACTGTGCAGTGAATAGCATCAGGGTTCCGTGTTTATGACGGCAGGGAATACGACATTTTTGAATAAAAACTCATACATTCAAAACTGTTGCAGTGTGATTTGTGCAATCCGATTACTTCTCTCCACTTCCAATTAAATATGTTCGAATTTACTAAGCAAAACAGCGAGTCTAGATACAGTCTCGTCATTCAGCGCAACAGTCCTTTCGGATTAATTTCTTAATTCTCATTCAACGTCATGCAAAACAATGAAATTGAGGGCAGCAGATTTGTGGCGCTTGAGGTGGCATGGCAAGTGACGTCTTAGAATAGAGCCTTCTATCCGGTGTAGTCGTGTCCTATGATGTCAGATGTGCTGCATTCTAACGAGGTGACTACTTCATTTAGTCTAATCCGAATTAGTGTGATCGGCGCGCATCTTTTGCAATTTTCTCGAGCAGCTAGTCAAGCATGTTCAACTTTACTTCAATAAACGATACGTCGAGGCAATCTCGTGTACTGCATTGCGTTGTTTAGTGCTACAATGATTTTGCCTACATTTCTTCATTCTCAATTGACAGCATGCAGCACAATGCAATAAAAAGCAGCAGACATCTGTATTTCTGACGACGTGGCAAATGGCGTTGTGGAATAGCGCCTTCTATTTAATGTAGTCTTGTCTGGCAAACTTTAATGCGCAACAGTCCGACAAAGTACAAACTCATCCAGTCCACCCTGAAGTATTGGACTAGATGATGCACTCATTCATTCCTTCCACGTCTAATCAAATGCGTTTGACTTACCAAGAAAATGAGCTAAGATACATACAACCTTGTTTATTACATTGAAATATTTAGTGCTCTAGTCATTCCTCCTTTCTTTCTTCATTCTCTATTCACTTTATACAGCCTAATGCAGGCATCTATGCTCTAGACGTCATAGTAAGCTAATTTGTAGAATAGAGTCTGTTATCCACTGTGATCTCGTCTAGCAAAATCTGCAGAGGAGCAACCAGAGGACACGCTAACTTATCCAGTCCATTCATGTAGATTGCAATCAGCTCTGAGATGATTTTCTTCTCTCGACGCATAATCCTAAATAGTCGACTTTGCTAAGGAAAACGGCGACATGAAAATGTGGCCCCGTTAATTGCATGCTCCACTCATACAACATGCAGTATAATGCAAACAATATTAGCAGACATCTGTAATAGTGACCTTATGGCAAGCGACATTGTAGAATGGAGCCCTGTATCCAGTGTATTCTCGTCCAACAAAATCCAAGGCGCACAAATCCAACAAACTACGAACTCATCCAGTATGTTCTCAAGTAAAGTGGTTTGTGCTAAACTAATTCTTTCCCTCGGTGTGTAATTAGATAGGCTCAGCTTTGCTAAGGAAAACAGCAACGCAAAATACATTCCAGTTAAGTGCATCGGAATATTTTGAGTGCTCAATTTACTTCTCTTTACTTTCTTCATCCTCATTTTACTATATAAAGCATAATGCAAATAATAACGGTAGGCATTCGAGTTAGTGACAATGTGGTAAGCGACACTGTATAATGGAGCCTTCTATCCAGTGCTGTCTCGTCTAAAAAATTCGAATGCGCAGCATTTCGACGGACCGAGCATTCATTCGACCCATTCTAAAAAGTTCGAACTAAGCTGAATTAATTCCTTACCCCCACGTCTGATCAAATATGCCTGGCTGCACAGAGGAAAACAGAGATGGGAAACAAAATCTGGTGTAGTGCATAGCATTATCCCGTACTCAAGTCACTTTTACCTCCCTTCTTTAATCAGGTTAATGGAACTAATAGTAGCAGAGATCTGTGCTAGTGATGACATAGCAATCGACACTGTAGGATAGCGCCTTCCATTCAGCTCAATCTCTTCTAGCAAGTTCTAATAAGTACCAGCTCGACAAAATGAAAATAATCCAGTTTATTCTAATGTAATGCAATGTATAATGTGCTAATCTATTTCTTCCACGTCTAATTAAATATATTCGACTTTACCAAGAGGACAGACAAAGCTAAGCGCAATCTCTTGCATTGCATTGCTTCATTCAGTGCGCTTGTCATTTCTTTTCCCTTCCCTTATTCTCATTTACAATGTGCTGCATGATGCAACCAATAGCAGCAGAAGACATTGTTTGTGTTGACATGGTAAACGATACTATTGAATGAAGGCTTCCATTCAGTGTAAAATTATCTGATCAAATCTGATACGTTGCGATTTATGAAATATAAACTCATCTGGTGCATTCTTGAATGATGCAATCGGTGCTGCACTGATTCCTGCCCTCGATGTATAATCATATATACTCTTCTTTGCCGAGAGAATCGGCTACGCTAAAGCCAATCGTCTGCAATGCATAGCGTCGTTCGGTGCTCCAGTTAGTTCTCCTACCTTACACTATGCAGCATATTGAATCTGCTCTAAACAACTATGTTGATTGTCACGGCAACGAAAAGGATGGTACAAAACAGAGCATTCCGCTCAATACGATCGCAAATGATTTCGACAAGACATGAGAGCATTTAGTGCAATCTAAAGTAATTTGGTCGGTGCTGCTCTGGTAACTCCCCTTGACGTACAATTAGGCATATTCTACTTCATTGGAGAAAACAGCAATGCGATACACAATATCTCATAGTACATGGCGTTACTCAGTGCTCCAGTCATTTCTCTTCCTTTTCCTCAATCAAGTTCTACGCTATGCGTCATGCTAAAAGGAGTGGCATCAGTTTTGTGGTTTATACTGCGAAATGGTGAACGACTTTGGGAAATTGAACCTCCTGTTTGGTGTAATCACATCCAGGGAATTCTTATACACTGCAATTTAACAAAATTACGAGCCCATTTTAGTCCATTCTGAAGTAATTTGGACGTTGCTGCACCGATCGCTCCCCTTGACATCGAGTCAAATGTTTTCGACTTTTCTGAGGAAAGCAGCGTCACGCAACATGATCTCGTGTTATGCATCTTCCTCCCAATTTTTCTTCTTGTTTTAATCTGTGCAGCATTTAAGTCTACTAGCATAGATTGCGTAGTATTTGTGACGGCGGGGCTAGGATATTGTATTATAGAGCCTTCTAGTTAGTGGATTCTAGTCTAGCAAATTCCTACGCGTTCATTTTTGTCTATTCTGAAATAATGTACTCAGTGTTAAACTGATTTTCTCTCCCCGAACTCAAATCAAATATGTTCAGCATTATTAAGGATAACAGTGACGGAGGACAAAATCTCATGCGGTACTTTGTACTAATTAATGTCCCATTCATGCTGCCTTCCTTTCTTATATGCTACTCTATGCAGCAAATAGAAAAGTATGTTTCTGATTACGAAGATGCGGCATGCATCATAAGCACAATTCCAATGATAGCAAATGGACGTGGTCTGCATGTGACGGCACCGTAGACGATATTGAAGAAAAGAAAGTTTTATTAATTGCATCAAAATACGCATTCACAAAGAACATGCTTAGCAAAGGTATGCAAATAAAAAACTTTAAATCATTTACAATTAAAAACTTAGCGATAGTAGAACTATAAAATGAACTGACACAGTGAATCACTTTGTGGCACAAAGTGCAGAAGAAATTATGGGAATATTCCAAGTTGTACAAAGAAGGCATTAGACGTGGTGAAAAAGAATTCACTCATAGTTGCATTTGCCACTAAGTATTATGCATATAAAATCGAGAATGTATCTCAACATATTAACGTGAGTTGTAAGTTGGTTTGCAAAAGAATTTCAATTCCACACAATTTGGGGTGAATTAACCTCTTTTTTACAAACAAATTGTATTCGCTTCATTTCAGCGTACCGCGTGTAATACTTTATTTGTTAAAACTGCCGCTTTCGGTCACTTGAGTGACCATGTTGTGATAGCCGGTTGGCCGGCCGCCGGGCCATCCCAGCAGCCTCCAATCCCTCTGTTTTCAGAATATGTATGCTCTGCTCTACTGCTATGCATTCTTTTGCATTAAAGGAAGTCTCGGGATGTTACATTGGTGGCTGCGGAAAGCGAACCTGACTTTGATGGATTTCTATTCTGATCCATACCGCTTGTAGCAAGCCTTTACGGTGCTACGGATGGGAGAATCTCTGTTACCCTATAAAAGAAGAGTTAAGATCGACGTCCATCTTTGGCATCTTCCTCACCCTCGTGTTATGGGGGAAGCTATTAACAACTGGAGCGACACTAGCCGTAAAAATTAAGTCCATTGGAACTGCCGAGAGGGATCAGTGACGTTGTTGTCAAGCATTATCGGCAGACTCTCTCTCATTTTCTTAGGCAACTCACCTTTCTTCTCCGAAATGCGTATCTACAGACATCGAATGTGCAGGACGCCATTCGATAACATCGTTTTATGCTATGCACACTTGGATAGCGTGCATCCCGCTCCCATGAGGCCCGACCACCCCATTCGCTTAGGGTTCTACGACACCCTCGGGTTTATCACAATACATCAAAAAGCCTGGAATCACAATATGGGTTGTGTGTGTCTCGATCCATCAGAAAACCTGGATTCGCGCCTTTATCCTTTCATTAGGACGCATTATTGTGAGAGGGGAGGATTTAGAAATACGCCTTTGCTGCACCGAGTGCTAGGCGGAACTTATGGCACGTCAAGAACACGTGTGGGTGCCTCCCACAGCACCGATTGCGTTGTGATGTATGACACGGGTGGGTTACCAAGGGGAGCGTCGGGGACGACGCTCGAAAGAAGGGAGGGGCTGTGTAATACTTTGGTTGTTTGAACTGCCGGTTTCGGTCACCTGGGTGACCATGTTGTAATAGCCGGTTGGCTGGCCTCCGGGCCATGCTGGCAGCCGCCAGAACATATGTATTCTTCCCTAGCACTATGCATTCTTTTACCTTAAAGGAAGTTTCGAGACGCCATATCGCATTTCTTGCCCACCAACTTATGTATTACTCTGCAATTTTTACCTAATTTTGAGTAATTTTGGCAAAAATGAATCCACTACTACTCAAAAAAAGCGAAATGTAATTTGTTTGTGAAAATGGGAATGTGTTTGCACACAGTAACGTAAGTAGTAGATCTGTTTGTAAAATCGTTTTCACTCCCACTCAATTTGGCGTTAACGGATTCGAGTCCGTAAAGACTAAATCACTTCTGCCATTTTTAGTGCAAATGCTTCCCTATATGTAAAATTAAACTTTAATCTGCTTTATTCACCCAACTTAAGTCGTTTTGGTGGATTCAAAAAGTGTCAAAATAGTCTTATTCTTGTAAGCTGTAGACCACATTATCACTTGCAATCAATTTCGAGTAAAGGCCACCATATATGAATAAACTATTTTAATTTTACCAAGTTCATCGCGAACGCATTCCTTTGCATCTCATAAAAATCTATTCTGACATTTTTACAGATTCGCGATTAGTCACGGTCACATCGAATCCCCACATATGCACGAATATATCAATTTGCTTGTCAAAATGGTAATTTACTTGCTCATATTAATGTGAGCAGTAGATTGCTTTGCTACATCTTCTTCAATTCAATGCTTTTGTGTCGTTGGATGTAGTGTCCCGAGACTTCCTTGAGGGCAAACGAAGGCATAGTTCTAGGTCAGAATGTATGCATCTTTACCAAACAAAGGGAGTGTGGCTACTGGCACGGCTCGGAGGCCACACACTCCGATTGGGCAATATGGCCACTTAGGTGACCGATTTCGAAACCGAAACCAACAGTCTGAACAAAGTATTGTAGTGAACACAAGTTCCATTCGCTTGAATTGTGCTTCAATGCTTGACTTTTTGTTAAATAAAACTCTCTTTACAGTTTTCCCCCTGAATGTAAGTCCTTTTAGTGAAACCGTATCCATTTCTACTCAAACTCGCTGCTAGGCAATTTGCTTGTCAAGATTACATTATACTTGTGCACAATAATGTGACTGGTAGATTATTTTGCTAAATCCATTGTATTCGCAATATATTCTGCATTCTTTCCTCACTGTTCAATCTTCTTCTTTCATATCAACTCCTCTTTCCGTCGCTTTTCTCTCCCTCAAAACACTCCACTCCTACCCCCCTACTGTCCACATTACATGGTCCCATCCAACTGCACAAGCATTAAAGGTTCTTAATTCCATATCATTAGCACAACTGCAAAGCCCAAGAAATCTTCTTTTACTTAATGCATATCACCCTAACCTACGCAGTTTTTTTTCATTCAGCTGTATTATGTTCCCCAAGCAGTCTGTCGTGCGATACTAATCTCTTGCTGCTTGTTGATACATCGAAGGTTCAGTTTTCAATTAGGCTGCAGGTACAAGCCTGCTGAGAAAGGCAACCACCATGTAATCTTGCACTAACGCTGCTAAAACGATATTTTAAAGTGTATGAGAAAGTCTTTGTTTCGTTCAATCGGCGCAACTGTAAGAGACTCAGTTTTAAACAAATCCTAAGAAATCTGACCTCAACCAATGCAAACCTCCTATTCCTCTATGTTGTGTTTGGATCGCCTCTGTTTCCACCTGATCGGACTCATTCTCAAAAAAAATATGCATTTGATTAAAACTTAACAAATCCGTAGTGTATTGAAAATATCCTGTAAAATATTGCTTTCTCGCGTCTCCGTTAACGTACACACAACGGGCGTACAAATCGCAGTCACACTTATTCCTGTCCAGGCGAAACTATCAACGAGGCCGCGACTGCCATCAAGATGTTAATTCACATCGCTTTCCTTAACCCAATTTACTGATATGTTTGCAATGCGATGCATTGCCATGTCGAGTGAATGGATACAATGCAGTGTAGAACGCTGTCATAGGGTGTGACGCAAGTGTAATGAGTGACACAAGTGAGTGTAGTGGACGATTGTATTTGTGTTTGGGGACAAAAAAAGTGCTTCAAAATCGGAAGAGTGCGACCCTAATAGCTGCACAATTGTCAGTGCACATGCAGTAATCTACCCGATGTAGCCTAACCCTGAGGGTGGTGCGGGAACTTGATATTTCTCTCTTCACCTTTCACCTTCTACTCTTTCACTTCAACCCTTTCTTCTATGACTTCACCCTTCCCCAAAATGTTCCTCTACTATTCCTGACCGCCGTCTACTGTTTGTTCCTTCATTCATTTACTCCTTCCGTCCACATTGCATGGCTCCATCCGACGGCTCAATTAACCTCACCTACCTACCTAAGTTGACACTGCTTTTCTCCTTCAGTTTTTCCACGTTCACTGTTTTTATATCATCTTCCTTCGCATAAAATATGCATCTTATTTTGCTTTGCTAGTCCACTTCAGCTTACCTTAGCAATTCTAATTCCGCAGACAACTTGGTCTTCACTCTTCACCTCCAATTCCTTAAGGGTTGAAAATCAAGGAAGTGGTCTCTACATAGAAATAAAATTTTCCGGTACTTGCCCATAATGCCTCCATAAAAGGAAGCTGAGATGCAGTAGCAGTATTGTCCAACGTTTGTGGTTGGAAGCGGTTGCCTTCATCTCTCATCTACCCAGGATTATTCCATCCAATTGGTGGAACATGGCGTGGTATACCACCTTTATGCAGAACTCATTGTGATATCTACACCGTCTTCAACTGTTTTTACTCATGACATACCTGCAACATTCAGGTTACAGGCATAAAACACGCTACTATGTAAAATTCACCTTTTTACGTCCATGCTTTTAATTGGCAAAAATCCCTGACTGCCCAAACTGGCTATCGAAAACCTGTCACTATTAAGTTTTAGTTATCCAAATTGTTGTTTAAATCAAGCTAAAAATTAGACGAGCATTTCCGAATGTAATAAATAAAAGTTCCTTAATCCATTTTGCAATTAGTGTAACTAAAATTCGTTAAAATTATCGCGATTGAAAAATGGTTGCAAAGCCTGTTTTATCCCCATGCTGATCAGTAATGGCAATGGAGTGCCCAAAGCCCCAGTCACACTTTCCTCGCCCTCGCTGCTAATCGCAATTCCAGCTTCTCGTTTTAACAACGATGGCCTTCTCTGATTCCGGAGTTGCGTCAAACGACCTCATTTCCTACTGCCCCTATTCACCTGGTCCATAACTTTCAAACGTACGTAACGGTTGACAGGTGCTTGCTTGAGAGACGGTTTTGGGATTTCGCCCGATAATAATTCTGAAGGAATGTACTTCTCTATGCTCTGAAGTGTGTGTTTTGACGTCTAGTCCCCATGCACCTTATCGACAGACTTACCAAGTGGAATGCGTCCAAGTAATTGCTAACCGACTCGCATTAGATAACCACAAAGCATTCACTTGAAATCACTATTACTGAGACAACCTCCATAAATACAAGTGAATGCTCACTGGAATGCCAAAATAAAAGCCACTTAATCGGCTCAATGACAGGCGGTACCAACTTATAGGTGGAGTGAGGTTATGGCAGCCAAGCAGCCATACACATAAGAATCTTTATGCAACTGAACAATTTTACTCCACATATAGTTACTTATTCCATTCTCATCTTGCACAACGGCGGCGGTCCTGCATCGGTGAATAAATGCAACCACAGATCATTAATTTTATCGTCCTTTTGTGTATTTTTCAAATGCCATCTGTAAAACACGTTGGACGTCAAACTAATCTTATCTCTCACACCTTGATTAGCAAAAGGATTTTTAGTTTTGTTGTCTGAGATGGAACTTCATGGTTGATCGAGGCTTGAAGCATCTATGACGAAGTTATGCTGCAACTTCTTCCAAAAATGCCTCCATAATGCAATCGTCTACCACTCCATTTTCTCTAATTGCTTTCTTCCTCCCTACATTTTCTTTTGGGATTAAGGAATAAATGTCGGTTTGATTTTCTTTAATAATTCTTTATAAATTTTTGCTTTTTTCTTACCATTGTGAAATCAATGTTGGTAGGTTGTCGGTATGACAGGCAACCTTTTGCTAGCCTGGAATGCCATGACTGAAAGAACGGTGTCAATCAAGACTGCAAGCAAAATCATTAATTTTTTACCGAACATGCAAATTACTTTCAGTTCATTTTTTATGATCTGCATTTACTAAGAAGGAAAAGTCCTGCATGTAGTTGAATGCCTAAAAAGGAAAATAGAAGGTTGGTTCTAGCGTATTCCTTAAAATGAGGAAAGAGCACAAGCACCGCTTTGCAATGCATGTGAATTTGAGGCGAGGTAAGTTTTTAATCATTTCGAGTTACAATCACATACTACTTGCCATTACCTTGCTTGAATCTACAGAAAAATCTCACCTCCATTGTCTTTAACCTTATCAGAGCGGATAAGGGGTAAAATCACCTTGAATTCATGCGTCCCAGCTTTTTAAGCATAACTTGTTAGCCATACTGAGAGGAGGAGAAGATGGAGTTTTTATAAGGGGTAAACAAGTAACAGAATTCGGAGAATAGGAACTTCAACCTGAATTCCAATCTTTCAGTGAGAATGAGGCATGCTGAGAGGGCAGTGGCTTCGCCGCCTCTTGATGTTGGCGATCAATCTTGAGAGTTTTTTCCAGACAAATCCAAGTTGAAGACTAGAATTTTGGTTTGTCGGATCTTACAGGTCCCCTTCTTAAGGTCCTACTTGAAGATGTCCACAGTAAATAAAGGCCAGAGGGTCTCACGCTGTTCGGACTACATCAAGATCATAAACTGGGCAAATACGATTGCTAAAAATTATGATCATTCCACGTAATGCAAATAAACCAGTCTTTATGGAATCCTTGTCTATATTTTGTTTAAGATGTTCACCACTTTCCCTTTTCTGTATGTTGTAATTGCTTGCATGCGTTTTAAGGATCTGTCCCTATTCATTTTACAGTTTGGAGCCCCATTCGTGAATTTATGTCTTTCAGCGCTGATTTGGACCATAGAATTTGAATAGGCTTGGTCAAGTGATGGATAACAGCTCAAATGCATTTTTCCATTGAAGCTTGGATTAATGAGGTTCACATTTACTTGTTCCTTAGCGCGCATGTGTATCGTAAATACCATCATTTGATTTCGTTTTCTGAATTTTCCGAATCATTTACTTTAGAATGTGTTTGGATGCACTTCTCTATTCAAGGAAAACTCAACCGAACAACACACCTTTGCAATCTCTGGCTCCTACCCCATTCTAGCATATATTTTCTCGAGGTTAAATCGAGCCAAGTATTTGCAATCGAGATAAAGCACTCTCTCACAAAATCCTAAATAGCAAGTTCTCTTGGCTATACCTTAACAGCTAATCCATAATCAACAATGGCGTCAACGTGCAGTGATTTGACGCAGGTATTTGAAGTGCAAGTACTCAAGACCAACTGGCGGAAATCTTCAGCTCTATCTGAGTGGGTGAAATTGCAAAAAATCTCACGAGCTAAGTACTCACAAGTTTTGATTTGAGAAAGTATTCCGATTTAGCTGATGAAAACTAAGTTATTTTGCGCAAGAAATAGACGTCATTTCCTCAGATTACTGTTCACGTATTAAAAGTGCGCCCCAATTCTCCCTTCCCCCTCCTTATTTACTGGGACCCTTAAATTCGCCTACCTACTTTCGTTCAAGAAAGGCACAAGGTAATAAACGGCCGTGTATATAAAATATTCATTTTTCATATTCCCACATCCGAATACGTTTGCGTCTCCGCCAAATAAGTAGCCAAGCCGGAATGAGCACGTCGATGTAAAATGCGTAACTTGAGGGTTGGATCTGGCTTTTTTCAGCTTAATGTCACAATATCCCTAACCATAACTTATGGGTTAAATTCAGCACGTCTCATCTCGATCACACTATCATGAACTATTTGCATAAAATGCTGACATTGCATATCCAATTTGGAAATTAAGAGTCCGAAATCTTTTTAACCATTTGCACACTTATCCTTATTCTGCCTAGCCCATCCCAGATACGAGGCGACCGGGAGTTAGCTCATGCGTTAAGATAAGTAAAATAACCATCTTTCATTTAAGGTAAACTAACAGTGCACAAATCCAATTTGGACTCCTTTTCCCCATACCTGTTCTAAACCCTCCTACTGATTTATTGCGAGTAGAACGTGTAATGGCTTCCAATTTACGAAGCATTTTGTTTCACTATTTGCTCTGTTTAACGAATAAAGGAGACTAAGTAAATTCATGGAGAATCGCAGACAGCTGCCTTTTGAAAATCCCTAATTTTGTGCTTCCATGCATCCATCAATCGGTTCTCACCTCCACCGCAATTCCATCAATTCATTGCTGAAGGGATTCGACGCTTTTCAACTCGAAGTTATTGCACCGTTTCTAATGTCACGATAAGTACCTTGAGTGAAGGTGTTCGACTGCTCAGAACTATTGATCTGTGAGGTGTGAAGCATTCTTTACCTTTGAACATGAACTGTTTCACAAGCATTTATGAGTAAGGAGAAAATTGCTAATCCACCTGCTTGTTTTCCTATTTTAAGTCCTTGAGTTATTCTCTCCGCGCTAATGGCAAGGCAGGAGCCAAATTCAATCGGTCCGTACATCCTATTCACAGAAATCATGATTACGACCTATAATGTGTGGCTAAACTTGTCAAAGATTGTGTAGAGGTGTTTGTGTAAACACCAGCGTTGCAGTGAATTTGTGATTATCGCCTAAGCTGGAACTATCTCATGTTTGCTGTCCATTTCATAATCCTCTCTCACGGTTTCGTTCGTTCAAGATTTGGTTGTGGAGTCAGTTCCATCCACTTGTGGGAATTTCTCACTCTTTTACTCTGTCATTCTACCGGAAATGCTTTTTGCCCATCTTCTACCATTAGCTGTCTTGTTTTTTTTCTGTTCCGGTCCTGTTAAATTTTGTACCTCCCTATCCCATCTTTCCAAAATTTTTATCATGGCCAAATGTTTGACACTGTGACCAGGTGCTGATGTATGCGTGGAATGCGAACGGAGTAAATTCAAAGCTCAACTCAGGTTTCAACGAGTTTAGTAGCCTCCCATCCACATGTTCCATGTTTGGTGAATAACACTCTATCCTCTGGAATCGTCCACGGAGCCCAGACGCCAGAAATGCTGAGGACGACTACACAGATTGTCAACGCGATCCTACCAAACGTCACCCAACTGCCTCAAACAGGCCCTGTGCTGCCAGAACTCGATGGTGTAATTGTGGCTAGACCACTATTCCTGATATCACGGTCGCAACCGTGAAATTATGAGGGCTAGCATTTTCACCTAACTCCTACAATTTTGGGATAAAGACCAGAAGTGTTTAATGGTTCTCACTGTCCGGTTAAAAAAAGCAACCACTCCTCCAACGCCACAAGATTTTTTACTTGTCAGTCCAGATTGAGTCACCTTTCTGTTCTACATGTAGCTAGCTTTGTTGCGAAAAGCTTACTGAAGAACTCAGCGAATACAGCAGGAGCAAAATCACCCAAACCCCGTGCATGGATGCAAAACCAGTCTCCTACGCCATGCAACATTTCGAAATCAAAGATTTGAAAAGCTTAAATTTTTAAGAATTCTACGAAGAAGGCAATGTGATACGCATTTAATGGTCCTATAAAACGCTCGATCAACTGGAACGATCTCTGACCATCTCATGGGAAAACCACCTAAGGGGAATAAAGAAAAGTGGACGAACGAAATTCTTTACAATTTCCTTTCCATGCACTGCATAGTGCCGAATCATCCAGTACCCAGTAGCAGCATTAAGTAGTGGAAAATTTGGCGCGGCTATGATTCTCTCAAATAGTTTAAAAGGAAATGAAGCAGTCTGTTAGTGTTTCGTCCAGGACGTTTTTCTGAGGTCAAGCTGCCTCATTAGCAGATTACCAGAACTGACTACCAGGCTAAATAGGAGGATGAATCATCCATAGCCAGGGCCACGGTGTATGACAGTGGGACACGCTTTAAACATGTCAACTGGCCGAGGCAAAATCAAACCACATGACGTCTAGACATGTGAAACCGTTGTAGAACTGTTAAAAGCCTGGAATAAGCAAAAAAAAACTTCATTCGACCTGCCCAAGCTGACACGAGACGCGAATTTCGCGCCATTTCTCCATAAATGAAGAGGTTTTGGAGCAGCCAAAGTCACATGCTCGGCTTAGCTATCTAGTACCCTCAGTGACCTCAGCTATGCACACAAGCTGTCTGGAAGTGGCCTCAATTAAGGCAACCAATGAGAAGATAGTATGGGATAGTGGTGACCTCAGCCACCCCAGCCGCCCCTATTTGTGTAAGAGTTCTGTCTCCAGCACCCTGTGAGAGGAGTCTCAACTCGACCATGGCTTAATCAGAGATTTTGGATGCCCCCTTTGGTTGAGTTTGGTGGAGATCCAACTCCCTATTCCATCCCCATCTCCAATCACATATCTCCGTGATTGGATAGTCATGTAATTCTTTTCCTCATTTCCTTTAAATCATTTAATAATCTTTATTTGGAAGACTGCGTTCTGTGGTTGTATCGATATCGTCACAATGACAAACAAATGTCTGTCTTAATCCTTGAATAGTGTGTTTAGCCTTGCATTTCGGTTGCCCAAGCACTTAAGGCTTCGACATTGTTCTTCAACTTGGCAGCATGGCCTCCGAGCCATGCCAGTAGACCCCCAGTCCTCCTTCACCTCTGCCACAGCACTATGACTTTCTACGCCTTCAGGAGAGGGTGGGAGAGCTGTATTAGTGGAAGTGGCAAGCAAACACGATTCCAAAGGACGACTACCCTGACTCCATTCCCGAATGACAAAGCTTCTGGTGACGGAAGAAGGGCGTATGCAGAGGATGTGAGAACCTGCGACGACTCCTATCAAGTGTAAATCGACGTTCTGCTAGAGTGATAATAACAACTGGAGCAGCACTAGGCTGGAACCATCAAAAAAAAGTTCGGTTTGAAAGTGTCAACGGTACCCGTTTGAAGATGTCAATGAAGTGAGCACGCAATACCTCCTCCACCTCCCCACCACTTGCATAGAGCTCAGATGAATATGGCGGAGCAGCACTGAGGGGGACGAGATGCGAAACCTTTGGGTCTTTCCTAGAACTAGCGATGGAGATACAAGATGTTTAACACATTCTCCTTACCTAATATATTTCTCAAACAGGAGAAAACTCCAGACCTGGTGGAAGTGCCAAGGGACGCCAGTGGCGTTGCGGTCAAATACCTTCTTTGTAACACGCAAATTGGATGAATTATGCGGTCGGTTTGATTAGCTTTGCATTTTGGTTACCCGAGCACTTGAGGTCCCACCCTTGTACTCTCGTTCGGCAGCAGGACTTCTCAGTTCCCCTATACACCGGTGATATATTTTCTGCCATAGCACCATAACTGTTTACGTCTTCAGGAGGGACTCGGAGAATTGCATGAGAAAATTAATCTCACTATACTTACTTTCATCTCCGGGTACTTTCTTTGATTTAAACACTATATAACCGTAAAAGCTCAACACAATTCAAACTCGCCTTTTTTTCTCTGCCCAAAAAGTTCGGCCACAAGCCTCGTAAACTTCTATCCTCATCCACTTTCTGGTCAAATTGAATTAGCTTAAGCAGAATGACTGTAAAAGATCCAACCAAAGGCCATTTCCCAGCCGAAGCCCCAGAAAAAAAGGACAACAGCAAACAATCACAAATATGCATCTATGTGTACCGCCAAGGTCTGCCAACCGAAGCGAAAAAGGAGGAAGAGAGGGTGGAGGCGAGACAGTGAGGCATCCACCACAAGCAGCACCAACCATTTCTGTCCGTGTGTGTGTGTGTGTGTGTGTGGGTTTGTGTGCATTCGCATGAGATGAAAGAGGAGAGGTGGGGTGGGGTGGATGTGCGCACGCTTAGACCGAAAAAATACACACCACCCACCAGTGTGGGGTAAAAGAGAGTACGCGATAGATGGGGAAAGATAGGTAGCCACCTTAAAATGCACCAATCACTACTGAGAACGCGTGCATGTGTGCGCAGCGTTCAGCGAATGTACGCGAAAACAAAAACCAAGAGAAAAAGAAAGAAAACCAACAACAGGAGTAGCAGTGGCGGCAAGTGGAAAGAGGAAGAGGTTCCAGACTCAGAGGTAGATGAGCGAATGAAAGGGGAAGGAGGGGAAGGGGTGACTATTTATATTGGGAGATTATTGCACAGCGAGAAAGGGAGGCATTTTGGATTTTTAGAGCACCTCGTAGAAGGCCGTTGGGGAGTTCTCTTGACCCTGGGATGCAATTTCCACCGTCTCCGTCGTCGGAGTTGTCTCCTCCTCCGCGTGCGTATTCTGAACAGTCGCAGATGCAAGGAGAGGTGGTGCAGGGCTATAGAACTGCTGTTGGCGACGCTGCATTTGATACTGTCGATACTGTATTCGATGCGACCGCGATTGCCTGCCAACTCCAATGGAGGAAGTGTAGCCTCGTTTTGGTTGAGGTGGAAGACCTGCCACCACTGTTGTGGGCCCACCTCCTCCTCCGCCCTCATTTCCAGACGGCTCCTCGAGGAGATCAGCCGATCCACAGACCTGCCAGAAGCCGCGAATTTGTGGCGACGCGCCATACACAGGCAGTGATG
The DNA here is from genome assembly GCA_001693075.2 of Taenia saginata. Classification (NCBI taxonomy): domain Eukaryota; kingdom Metazoa; phylum Platyhelminthes; class Cestoda; order Cyclophyllidea; family Taeniidae; genus Taenia; species Taenia saginata. The sequence goes on from LWMK02000103.1 coordinate 65,380, forward strand.
ACGGTGGCTGTGGTGAGGGTTGAGTCTGTGAAGGAGGTAGACGCTGAAGACGGGCCAGTTCGGCTTCAAGGAGGCGCGAATAGGTCTTGTAGCGAGCAAGTTCATGCTCTAGGAACGCCACGCGTTCATCCAATTCAGCACGTTGGGCTGCAAGCTCGCTACCAGTGCCACCACGGAGAGCGTTGAAACTCTTCTTGCGCCGACGACCAAGGCTGGCGGTGGAGAAGGCAGAAGAGAGCGAACGCTCCGGATGATGAGTGGCAAAGGACGGGAGAGTGGCGGCAGAGGAGGGTTGAAGTGACTTAAGCACTGAGTCGGGGATGTAAGGCAGTTGGGCGGAGGGTGGCTGTTGGAGCTGTTGATTCACTTCGCTCTCCGACGCCACCGTCGTCGCAGACGAGTCGCCTCTAGTGGAAGATGCCGGTGAAGGTGCCGATGGCTCCCGAGACAGATAAGTCAGATTAGGCTGCGACGGTGCCGACATTCGACGCCGTTTCAGCTCCGTCAGGTCTCGTGTCAACTCCAAAACCCGCTTCTGATGACCCTCGAGTTGCTCGTGCTGAAGTATTTTTTAAATGTTGCTACTGAAATTGGTGTTAGTAAAAGATGAAATAACCTAAGGTCGGGATCAGATCATCAAATAATTGATAAGTTGATGAAAGTCCGTCTCTCGACTAGTGACTTTCGAACTGGCGAACACATTCAGTGTATGAGGAAGAGTCCAGTGTGTGCTACACAAATTGTAGATAGAAATCCTGAGCTGACATCAAAATGGCTCTGCAAAAATTATTGGGGAGAGGAGAAAGGTTGCTCGCGTGACAGTTCCGAGTAGCTGATGATTCACTCAGGCCTTCACTTGGCACGACCAACCAACCAACCAGACAACAAAGGCACAGTCTTAGGAACTAGTCAAGCCTTACAATCAGATAAGTAATCTTCAGAAAGAAATAAATATTCTCATTCAAACTGCCGAAAAAGGATAACAGCAAATTGGTAGACCTATCTTAACGTTTTTTTTTGCAAAACGCGTGGACGCAGAGTGGCAATAACCACAAAGGCAACAAAAATGTGGGAGGTGAGTCCAGACAGATCGCGTGCGATTACCATAGCCGCTAGAATAGATACGCCAGACAACATTCAGTCTCAACTGCTATTAACCCTTGCGCTGTGTGATGATTATGGTATATGTGCAAATCATGAACACGAAGGGAGAGAGAGAGGATGTAATAATGCAATGCCACCATTTGTTCCGCTGTCTTAGCCAGTCCGGCTAGTTAAACCCGCCTACATTTTATTCTTTTCACCATAAGGAAATGGTTTAGCCTACTTGGAATTGGCAAAATCAAACCTACCTACCAAAGGCTCATAGAAGTTTTCCATACGATAACCAAATTAGTCCGAGCAATTTTCTTTTAACAAAAGCGGAAATTTTACACAAATGCCCCGCTGTGCTGAAATAATGGAGATTAAAAGCTCACTCAACTACTCACAAAGTTGCTGACAAATTCACAACCACCAGAGGCTTTATCTTGGGAAGTAAACAACCGAAGCCTAGCCCTAGTCACATTTGCTACCCTTATCTACCTCCCAACTGTCTATTCCTTTGCGTATGTAATCATGAGTTCATTTGGTGGCATTAAGGTGGCAATCATCACGACAACAGACATCTCGAATATGGGGAGAATGGGGGCGAGAGTGAAGCAGCATCACCCCCCCTCCCTCCCTCCTTCCCCCCCCTCCAATCTTCGAATTCTCAAAGTGCAAATCTTCTCATGGTCATCGTTTGTCTTGTAAAAATAATGCTCTTCTCCGGTTCGTTAACTCTCCTGGTCTACTTCCGAAGAAGTTCTTTTGGTGCATTTCCAATTGTAGTGAGATATCAGCTTGGGCAGCTCTTACTGCACAATTCTTCTTGCAATCCACACACACACACACCCCTGTCCACAGCAAATCCAGCGTCTGACAGAAGGTTTGCCCCTCCTTTTTACAATTTTTCATCCGGGGGAAATACATCACAAGGACATTTGGCTCATTAGACAGACGTGGTCATGTGGGCACCGTTTTCATTGTATCTCTGTCATACTTGGAGTAAGTGCCCAAATTTTGCTACGAGAAGCAAAAGGTAGTGCAACTTCTCCTGCAAATCCATCCCACTCATGATTTTAATAATGACCGACTCCTGAAAAGCCACAACATTCTGGCCAATCAAGTACAGCAAGGTCAAGGGCAAATGTTAAGCATTTGTGAATCGGATAAATGACTCATATTTATAAGCCATTAAGCTTAAGACTTTGAGGAAGATAGAAACCAATGAGAGACAGACTATAAATCTGAATGCCTTTCTACAATTCTTATTAGCTTTTTAAGTTCAGCCAAACCTGTCTGCTTACCTACTTACCTGCCCACTTGGCTTCCCATCAGAGTCTAGAGGTCAATGACAATCCACTAGGTTTGTCATCCACACCAATTTAAGGAGAAAACTATTTCAACCAACTCGGTCTCTTCCTCGTTCATTCACTTCACAGGTCTACCTTCAAACCTAGATCTAAGGATGATTTGATGAATCTTTGAATTGAGCGTGGTGCTTACAATAAATTTTGTAATCAGATAATATTCTTGGCACTTTATTACACAAGCGTATCATAAAACGATTCTATTCGCCTTATTCCGGTTAGTTGGGTACATTCCAAGTTCTTACTTGAACCAACCAGCTGCCTTCAGCATAAGTATGGATTTCAGGATGGGAGGGCTGGAACTCTTCACATCAATGCCCAGAAAAAGGAATAAGGAAACAAGCTCACCACTCCCAAATGCGTGATTCCAGCAGGTAGGATGGGTCGGTGAAAGGTTTGATCGGAGCCTACAGCAGAGGGCAGAGAAGGAGCTGAGAGGAGACCCGCAACGTAGTTGATCTTGTCCACCCAGTACTCCAACTCCTTTGCGTCGCTAGGACAACAAAAATGGAGAAAGGTTACAGCTTTTCCATTGAATAGACCGTTATCCTTTTAAGTTGGACATTTAATTGCCCGAACTCTTCAGTTTCCCACCATTCATGCACGTTCACCCAGACACATACGACTCGTGGCGTCTTAAGAGAGAGACTTAGGGGTGGAAACATTTACGTGATTTCTAACCAAAACCACATCGCAAAATCGTACACACGGGCTAACGATGGTGAGTCAGCAGGATGGTTGTGTTTTTTATGACAGGTTTGCGAAGCAAAACCGCAATTTACTTTGTCCATTTGGTGTATATGGATGTGAACCATTGTACTTTCAAGACGTGCGAAATTAGGGCTTCCCTAAGTAGCGACTACTTTGTGTGCTGTTCTTCCCTTGTGAGAGAGGTGTTACAAAGATGTCTGACAGCCCTTTCATCTTGGTGGAGTGCCGAACCATCCATCTCCACATGCACATCAATCACCCTGGAAGCGCCTGCATTCAGGATTAACACCATCAGGCTTCAGGAGTATGGGGTGTTCATGTGAGGTAGATGAGTCATGTGTCTACACGGCCGGGTCCATTTTATATGCGAACACGAGGGTGAAGCACAGATGAAGGTCAACCCGACCTTACGCTAAATGTGGCTGAAGCAATGGTATCATTATTTACGTCGTTTTGCACGACTTAGTACCAATAATCAAGGTCTTAAAATAAAGATAAAAACTCGGCATTCAATGAGAAGCTAGGAGACTGTGAAATTGGATGTTCGTAGGAGCTGGGCAATGGCAATGTAAATAAGGGATTTGAAGGTTGATTTACAGCCTTGGAATTTCGGAATAAAACAATTTGCCCAACTGGCTGGATCCCTATCAAATTCACGTCAAAACTGTCAACCCGCCCACGAATATCCATAAGTCATTGAAAGATGCGACGAGCTCAAGATCTACGGAATGATAATGGAAATATTAAATCATCCAAGCTGTTATTCAAGCAAAGTTTTGGGATTTAAAATTGTAGGAATTATCTAACATAAGAGCACCTTCAAAAGTCGCGAACTCAAAAGCAGGATTTCGGGAACTTAGAAATCTGGAAAATGGTCTAGTCGCTATCGATGCCACAATTAAAGGAAACAGGTGTCCGGAAATCATTGATGAACGACTTGATTCGAGACGCAGTAATGTCTTCGGTTCTAAAGCCTTTCAGCATTCCTAGGCCTGTCTACGAATTTTGAAGTTAGTGGAGAGCAACTTCAGATATTACGAAGTGAGAGGAAAGCAAGCAATTAGAGAATATTTGGAGTTGTTCCTCGAAATCTCGAGAACCTGGACGTCATTTGACCTGAAACCAGAAATCTGCACCGAGAACGAGAAAACCACTTCGTTTAAAATCTGACGCCGCTCGGCCGTAGAGCCTTGACCCGTAAAACCGATTTTCAGCTTGCAGCCCAAGTCAACAACCGCCAGTCTCTTCTTTGACTTTAGTAGGGAAAACGAGGATCAACTGGATCCCTATTGCACTTCAAAAGCAACACTCATCTATGAAGCACGTCACTGGAGCAACCGATGGATAAAGGTCTCAAAAGTCAAGCCAATAGTTTTAGATTTAGTGCTGTCATCCTGGTGACCAGTTCAAACAATACGGAACAGCAGTGAGCAATGTTATAGGAGAGGAGTTGACAACTTAGTTAGAGCTTTAAAACGAACCAGCTCAACACTCTCCAACCCTTCACCGGATCTGAAGTTGACATAGAGAAGACAGGTAGATAGATGATAAGCAAATAGGCAGGAAGGTGAAGAGGTAATCTGAAGATGCTACATCGTATGCAATAATTCAAGTCAGAGGCTATTGTTTAACCACTGTAATTATTCCTTCAGTACTTTGTGTGAGCGTTCACATGAATCCCCATTTACGTGCCTGCACACGTGTGAGTAAATACAATTGCTAACCCACTACATCATTCATAAATGGCGATTTGCATAAATTTTAAATCTGGTAGCAAGGGTAGAGGAAGTACAATCGATGGCATGAAACAATAGACTTCATCATCAGTACTACCACCATGGTCATTACTGACGCCAACTTTTAGTGTGCTAGGTAAGAAAAAGACAAAAGTTCTCCTAAATCTACCGTTCTTCCCCTAGTTCCTTTATTGTTTCCCGTTGCTGACTTACTTAACCTGCATAAGATACTCCGAACCATCCTTAGTTTTAAGACGAAAGACGTTGGGCTTTTTCACGTAGTCCTCTGCAACACAGGCAAAGGCGTGTGCAATGCAGATGACAGCCTCCGGCGGTGGTGGTGGTGGTGGCGGAGGTGGCAGCTGGAAGGCTGCCGCCGCTAACTGTTGCTCCAGAACACTCGGTACCGTCGGAGCACCATTTGATGTCGGTGTCTGCGATGGTGGAGGCGATTGTCCTGATTCCATCTCCGCCTTCTTTCCATCTCCTACTCCTTCGTCATCGAATTTTTCGACTCCTTCCACCACCTTCACTTTCTCCTCATTCATTTTGGAAGCAGACTCGGTACCCTCAGTGAATGGTGAACTAAAATAGTAACAAACGACCGTAAACCACAATAATAATAGAATTTAATAAAATAAGCTCTTGAGTCCCCCTTGGTGCCGTGATGTTCGGCCTCATCATCCCACCCCAATTTTTCGGGGCGCTAGTAAATACCCTTCACCCACACTTATCACGGCTTCAATGCATGCCATTAGTCGTGGCAGTAGGAGCATGCAATACAAATGAACAGCAGTCCTTATCTTGTTAAATCATCACCAAACAAAATGTCACAAAATTGTCTACGAAGGACGGCTAAATCACAGCGACGATTGCTATTGGCAGATCCTCAATTGTATGTTCTGCACAGTAACCACTAATGATGCGAGATCAAGTTTCAAAAAATTCGAGAACTTAACAAATCCTCCAGAACGGAGCTATTTATAACAAGTTCTGAAAACAAATTACATCATAAATAGCGATTTGCACAGCAAGCATCTTCTCCGTAGAACATCATCTAACCTTTGGAAACATCTTGTAAATAAATACTTCCTCTATGCAGTGAAAGGATCCCAACTCATCATCTTTGATGTTGTTTCGCGGAGGATTCCAACTCCCTGGAGGACCTATGCCAGATGAAGCGGAAAAGTGGTCACAGAAAGCACTATCGACGAGACTCAAAGGAAGTGACCATGCATAAAAAGAGGTTTCAAGACTTTAGGAAATGCAGACAACACAATCCGGAAAAGCGCTGAATCGAAGGCCACCAAAGAAGCTTTCACACCACTGACTATTCGCATTTTTTCAACAGTCATTTCCTCCATTTTATCACAGATAGTTCTTATCATTTCGTTTTAACTAATCAAACATGGATAATTGGCATTAAAGAATAGACAGCTGCAAACCTTTTTTTTGCTTTTAGGGCAGTCAATACCAAATGGTGTCGAAGAAAAATAAACTACCGAATTTCAGGTTTTTACCCTTTTGGCGATAGAAACGAGTTCAATCATTCTCACACCGAGAATATTCCAAAACTATTTCGTTGTTTTAAACTAAAATAAGCTGCCCGAAACCCACGATTTTGTTCAAATAGGTGCCGTACACAAAAAGCGAATACGAGTCACACATATGTGACGCCGATCCCGGAGAGGAATTCAGGATCACACACATGCACTGCTGTTAGCTAGTGGATCATCCTTACTTTACAATTAATGGCTCAGTTTGTTAGATAATTACAGCCCAAGTTATGGAACCTTACCTATAGGCAACTCTACCATGAAATACTTGGCCTACAAACAAAGCACGCAGGTTCCACTTAAGTCAAAGCAGAGCTTTCAGTTTTACGTTTTTTTTTCCAAGAAAGGTGTGTTGCTGCAGTGGCAATGTACGCAGTAGCAAGTCGCAAGCCTGTCCTTTTACTCGTACCAGTATCCGGCATACATTCATGTACTTGTAGGCCAGTCCGGTCCAAGCATCCTTTGTTAAGACGCTCAACATGAGCCACCGTAACTGCGCACATGAACGCATGCATGTAACAGCGTGTGGTGATCAACAAAGTTTTTTCATCCATGGGAAACTCACACGGAACCCAAATGCGTAGATGGCCACTCCAACTTATAGGAGATTTTGAGCGCACACGGTTCGGCCTCAACGATATCCATCCCAGCGGTTCCCACCCCAGCCACCAACCTTCAACCGTTCCTATGAAAATCTGGCTCACGCAGGCTGTGGTCCCAACATAATTATGGATCTTGAGATGCAAAGCGGTAGCTAAACGCCTGGATATGAGTAGCATACATGCGGCAGCGGATGGAATGGAAAAAAAGCAAATACAGTTTCCAGTTTGACTTTGGAACCTTCTTGTAAATCGCCGCCTCAGGATAGTCACACTGAAGTAAGCGGTAATTCTGCAGACAGCCAGAGGGAAGCTCAGCTATAACTGCCAACAAATTTAACACTTACCTATCGTCACCTTCAGAGGGACCGTTGACGGGAGAAGTGGACGGTGCCAAAGATGCTTGGAGTCGCTGATGATGTTCGTGGTAGAAACGGAGTTGTTGACAATGGAATTGAAAACGGCAGACCTGTTTCATGTAGCCTAGGGCCATCTCCTCTGCCCTTGTGGCCGTAGCTGCAGTCTCGGCGTCCTTGTAGAGGTACAGCATGAGGTCACGTAGGCGGGCGTAGAAGAGCTTCCAGCTTCGCTTGCCCATTGCCGCTATCAGAGGGAAATAATTGCCACGGTCGATAATTCGTGGAACCTGATGAAAGCAGTGCTGTTCGAAAAACTTTTAATCCATTTCAATCATACAATTGTGGCGTGGAGTCCCCATTTATTTGCAACAGTTCTCCTCATTATGAGGGAAAACGTGTCAATAATATGCGTTTGGAAAGAGATGGCACAGCCTTCCTTATATTTCGATTTAAACTTCATTATCCAATACTTGCGTCATAAAGTTATTTCTTGAACATAGCTACTACCTTTCGGGCTCACATAAATGAAATCCGATTTTGGTATCAGCGACTATCTGCTGCAGAAAAATACCACTATCACTACAACAGCCTAAGCGTCAGGAGCAAAAGCCTAAGCCTCTGAACCCATACTTCCAAACCAGTAGTTGTCAAGCCATCCATCTAGCAAATTACTGAAATCTTACTAATAAATTAGTGATCTGATCTAGCTAGAGACGAGTGCCATTAAGTCTTGACAGAAAAACCGATGCAGAGGGAGAGAAGATGCCTCAGCCCAAGCAAACGAAGTGTTTATCGAGACAAATGGGCATAAATTTCACGCAAATTGTCAATGCCACCCTCTTAGCTACAACCGAAGTGGACGGCTAGTGGTGATTTGAGATGACCAGCCATCCCTTCAAAACTCAATAGACAAATAAGAATCCATGAAAGACCGGAACAGGGTCAAAATATTGGGAAGGCGATAAGACGTACTTCGTTTACCGTGCGATTCCATAACGCATTTTCGCATCACGAACCCGCGCATGTACTCCCGTGCAGAGATATCCTTTGGCATCTGAAAGGTAAGGACATATATTGCGGCGCCACTGAAAGCTAAGGTAGTAAGCTCATTCCCCTTCTCCATGCACAGCTTTTCAAAGGCAACCCATTGATCCCTTCTATAAAAAGAGGGATGACTGGAAATTACTAGGTTTAACGCTCGAGATTAAAAAATGTCTTCCATATCCCATTATCAAAAATAGAAATGTGTTATATAAAGTTGTCAACCTCTCTCCCATTCCCTCTACTGAACATTCCAATTTAAATAAGACTACAAGCAGAGGAGACTTACATCTGCAAAGGGGTTGGTGAACAATTTCAACAAATCGCCACCACTCTCTGTGTTATTGCCGTTATTATTCGCAGTACCAACGGTGGATGAATTTGCGAGGACGGCTTGGGAAGTAAAGACAGCTTGTCGGAGGTAGCTACCGCCCGCACCACCACCGCTACCACCGCCAGCAGCGGCAGTCCATGCAGCAAGTAGTGAGGGATCCGCAGTCTGCCAGAAGGACGGTGTGGATTGACTTGATGAAGCTCCACCTCCGACGGGGACAGAGGAGGGAGCGATCGAGTTGGGAGGGGAAACAACGGCAGCAGCAGAAGGAGGAACAAACCCCACCCCGTTTGGTGTGGTCGCACCATTCATACCAAATCCATAGAGACCTGTGGGGAGCATTGGGGATACTGGACCCACGGGTGGACCTCCGTACATAAGGTTGAATGTTGGCATTTCGACGCTAAAAGTGTACTCAGCTGGATGGATATTGGTCTTTAAGAAAGGCTATTGGGAACATTAAACTCGTACAATTTGCATAGTGCCTTGCCACCTATATAACGGATTAATTAAGTTACACCAAAACTTGACAACCTTTGCATGCATAGTTCAGGTCGGACGGTTGCCACTCTGGCCATGCCGATAGCACATCAAATCATCGATGATGACCACGGAAACTGTGAAAGGAATCACCTCAGAGCTCCGTCAAATTGCAACTTTTTTTTTTGACAACTAAATTGCTTGGAATTTGTTTACATCTGGATCAAACTGTATCCAGACTACTAATTCCATTGAAATCAGTAAAGGCGGGGAGAGGAAGAATAAGTGGACGTATCCAAAGGCGCCATGTGACAAGCTGCCAGTCTCTTACATAATTTACACCGACGAGGGGAGGGAATTGTTCTGTCATACGCTGAGTGTGTGGCTGAAAGGTGTTGACGCTGAGAGCATAAATTCCCCTCCGATGTGGATAGAGGTGTCTTTGGGTGGAGTTGCCTAGGGACCAATTCATAAGTTCAGAAAGGACCACGACTACGTGACAGTTGTGAAGTGCTGTGAATGTCCAGTCGCCAACTTATAAATGATGGTAGCAAATTTTGAGGAATTCAAACCGCCAAAGTGGACAGCAATTTACAGTACAACTGAAACATTACTGTCCATCTGAATTGTCCAAAGATGCAAAGCGAAGCAAATTATCGCCTACTAAGTTTGATGTACATTCTGTTTAACGGAAATGGACACTGAAAGCAACCCCGTCATCAGTGCAAAAGGTGCAATGGGCTTAAATCGGTCTCATCATCTGCATCCTCCCTCTCTGACTCTTGATTCACCGAGGAGGAAGTGAAAAAAATGGGAAAAACGGTGTCAACAGGGGGGTTGTAGCGATGAGTCAGCAAAAGGATGACTGTCTGTGGAGAGATAGGATTATGAACGGAATCTGGACAATTAAAAGTGGGTGATACAATGCGCAGAATAGATGGTTCTTTTGCACACCAGAGGAAATCTCCACGACAATTCAGCCTAATTCGGACAATGATTTGACTTGCTTCATGAAACAGTGCGGAAAACTACTCCGAAATTTCCAGCCGCCTAACCGTGGATAACTAAGAACAAGTCCCATTTCAAGTACCATACAGGCGACCAAATTCCCCAGTGTTAATGCTTCAAAGGATTTCATTGCACGTTATTAATTTAAGAAGTGGAAAAAAATTAAGAAAGAACAAGGAACATATTCCAAGGGAGGTGAAGCGGTTCCAATGTAACCAATCAAAAAGCAAGCTCAATTCTCACGGCTAAAACGCCTTATTCCGCTGAAATAACGGGCACTAAAATCTCACTTAATGATACACAAACTAGCTAGCAACTTCACTACTATCAGCCCAGCCTCCAGCTACCTTTGCTTCCCTCATCCACTTCCCGACTGTCTAGTTTTCTTTCGTTTAAAATCATAGGACCATCTGGCACTAATACCAAATAAAAGCGATAATCATCATGACAAAAGACATCTCGAATGTGTGAAGGATGAAGCAGCATCACCCTCCCCCCCCTTCCCCTAACCCTAGAATTCCCAAGTGTAAATTTCCTCTCCTCCCGTTTATTAAAATTTCCGGTTCGCTACCGCCGAAGTTCTTTTTGTACATCTTTCAGTTGCATCGAGACTTCAAACGAAATTGTTTGACTCTCGGTAAATGAAAAACTGTAATTACACAATTCTGGCTGCAGCCCACACGCACCCATACATGACACATCTAGTGTCTGGCAGAAAGGTGTCCTTTCCATTTATACGATTCTCCATCAAAAAAGATGCTTTTACGATAAATTACAAAAACACTGGCCTTATTAGATGGAGGTAGTCACACGACAAGCCTAGAGACGACTGCCTTCATCGCTTCTTATGCAGCTCTGTCATAATTTGAATGTGGCCATTTTCACTCTTCAAGAGGGGAAGTCCTGTTCCACCGAATGACTTCATGATTGGTCGACTTGTCAGACAAGTCGAATTAGTTACTCATCCTCTGCTACTTCACTATTTCCAACATTGATAAATGTTGAATTCCTGAAAAAGCGCTCCACCATACCCGTAGTTTACTTTTTGTAGATCCGAATCGACAACAAAGGCAATCCTGAAAAGGCTACATTAGAAAAAATGATCCCAAAGGTTGTCATCCAACACAAACTGGTACTGTCTGTCGCATAACAATTTACCGCAATTTTGCCACAGAAAACAAGGAGTGATGCACTAAGCTACCAGTCCGCCTTCATTCATGGTTTTGGTGTTGACGGATTCGTGAAAAATATGACATTCTAACCATTCGAATAGGATAGGGTCAAGGACAGGTGTGAGTTTATTCATCTCGCTTTTCAAGTTCTGTCACATCTATCAACTTACTTGGCCACTTGCCCACTCACCAGAATCTGGAGGTCAATGACAAACCGCTAGTTTTCCATTCAGATTTGACTCTTCTAATTGCAAAGAACAACAACTGTTACAAAGAACCCAATCCCTCATCAAGTCCTCCCGAATCTATGGGTCCATTTTTGATCCTAGAAGCCATGTTGATGGATGATTCGACGAATCATCAATTCGAATGCAACGCTTACAAGGGGAAATGTGTTTACCATTTTAGAAGTAGTTTCGACATGAACAGCGGTAGCACTAAGAGTTTCTCCTTATTTCTCAATGAAAAAAAGGAACAAATACTCAATTTTCTGCATCCGGATAGCCATTCCAGGGGAAATTAGCCAAATTGTTGATTGCTTCGAAGTATCCCTTTAGTCTAACAGCATTTTTTTCTTATCTAATTATCCTTTAGCATGTACGTTAAAGCTCGACTCCATTTGCATCTTCAGTTTAAAAAACCTTACGTGGGAATTGTAAAATGTGCTTCTCCTCTGCCATCAAACTTCTCTCACCGACAAATGCACAAAACCTCGTCATATAAGGCAAGCTATTGATGGTGGCAAACACTGTGTTCAAGAAATGCATTTAGGGGAAAATTTATTTGGATCGGACAAAAGTGGAGTGAGAGGGATGAGAAACAGTAATCAACCGTCCTTGTAATTTATTTTCTTATAAAAAAACATCACCACTCTAGACGGGAAATAGTCAAAGAGGAAGGAACACGATTGTCATACGCTGGGGGCATTGCAGACAGGTGTGTATGTGTGCATGCGTGCACCCTGGAAGCGCGAAGGCATCCCAAGTGGTAACGTGTGCTCAGTATAGGAGACATTTCCCCTCTCAAGTAGGTTTCAAATGAGCAGATTGAAACGATAAAAGAAAATACTTGCTCTGGTATGACAGATGAAGAGCGCTCCGTGTACCTAGTTGACTACTATCACTAGAAATGATTTTGTGAAAGCAGATGCTGTATGAAAGCTTGAGTGGATGCGATTGTAACCATGTCACCAATAAAAGAGGAATTAAGTCGGATGGATAACCACCGAAATAAAAGAAACAATAACTTACACAGGCCACCTCAGCGGCTCCTGTTTAAATGCATCGTAGAGCCGTTTTAGTTCATCAACTGAATACCCGTTCTCGCCGTTGTTCAGTTCCACTAGGTTACTCACAAACTCCTGACACGACATTTTTCGTGTGACACTCTAAAAGGCAGAGGTAATTAGGTATAGCAGGACTATGTGAAATTTAACTTCGCAGCTATTAGTCGCTGCCCTAACACTACGGCGTTATGTCCCTGGCATTTTTTTACTAGCCCACCAGCCCTTCAACACGCTCTTTAAAAGCCTCGATCTATAACTATTTAATTCTACATCGTCGAGGAGGAGTCGGGGCGTTACATTCGTAGCAGCGGCAAGCCAGGTGGAGGATAACTCCAATTTCCTTGCCTAGTTACCACACCTAAAGGTCATAAAAGAAATCCATCTATTGTGAGTAAATCTCTGAAGAGCAGGGAGTCGCTACAGGAAGAACATTCGAAACAGGTCCACTCTGACTAATCACTCCAAGCGTCTGTGGTGGAACAGTGGTACCTCAGATAGACGACGAGGCAACATTAAAGTGTGAACAAAGTAACGGGAGAAACCAACGGGGGGTACTAGTCCTCTAACCCTATTTCCTCTGCATTTAAGTAGGCGCAATCCCATGAAGCCAAAAATGGAATGCAATACCTTCCCGCCTTGGAGGGAAATCACTATAGGGCATTCAGTCCTGGCTAAGGAGGAGTCTGGGAATGACGCGTAAAGCTCCAAAGGAATGAGGGTTAATAATAAAATGAGTATATTTAACTACATTGTCTCTCTATTCCTCATGAATGTCTGTCACAACTATCTGGTAGTCTGTTCACATAAGCAGCTCAGTAGCCCTTTTGTGAGTTAAAGATATAACTACCTCCAAGGTCTCATGGTCGACTCAAAGAATGTTCCATTGAAAGAAAACCGTGATTTCGATAGTTCCAGAGAAAGATATTAAAACATGACAGCAAAGAGTGGAAAACTCGTGCATTTCTGACAACCGCGATTTGCTTTGTGAAGAGGGAGGGAGGGGCTGGGTATTGGCTAACCAGAATAATTAATTCACTGCAAAATAAAACCCAACATTTTCCTTCTGCTTGCCTGAGTTGATATTACTTCACCCATGGCCCCTCATTCCACCTGTATCACATATGAATTTAGATGTCTAACTTAATTCCTCCTTTCCTAAGACGGAATAAATGAACCATTATATGAGGTTATTTTGTGGGCAAAACATAAAAATCGACGGGAGTGGAATGCCATTTCCAAGCGCCAACGATTATACAAGATTTACTCCCCCTCCCCCCACCATCACCACCACCCGACTACACTCCCGAAAAAGGATTTTGAACCTACCTGACTATGCAGATCCGTGTTCAGTAACATTAGTGCACAGACTAGAGTGTGGCAGGCATCTACAAGGAATTACAAAAAGAATTAAGAGTCTGAGCCTGCAGACAGTAGACATTTATCAAACAATCTTTCCCCTTCCCGCCGTCACAGTAACAATTGCGGTAATAAATCACAAATAAGTGCTTAGACAAGGGAAATAAGGGGAAAAAGTAAGACTAACAGTACTGTCCATCAAAATAAGGAGTGAAATTGCCGCTTTTCTAAATGAGCTTTTGAATGCTTCATTTAAGTAGGTAGAACTCATAAAGACATGGATTAATAAAGCGGCAAATTGACAGAAAAGGAGGAGGTGGAGGTGCAGAGAAAGACAAAATCGCAAATACCCGAGAAACCACAAAAAAGGAGAGGGAGATAGGAAACACAGAGTAACTGTTTGATGTTGCTTAACCATCCGAACGGCAAATTAACTGCAATGGTTATTACTGGTATGTTTTGTACCAGGAAAGAACACAAACACATACACCAGCCTTGTAGCAAGTTAACTGACCAACGAAGTATAGAGTCTACTTTGCCCTAATCGACACGAACAACTGTTCGCTTCCCTAACGCACCGCTAGAGCAAGCGAGTTGATCTAAAACCAGGGGAGGATCTATTATCGATGACAGAATTGCATGTTGAATAAAAGATTGAGAGTGGTTAAGCATTGAGTGAAGGTTTTAGCGTACTTAGGAACGAATGGGCTACTTGACGACGAGAAACAAATGTAGACTTCCTGTCAAAATAATCAAACATTCAAAAAACTAGTTTAGGTGCCAAAATCATAGTCACTCCAAGTCTCGGATTACTATTGCACATTGACAGTAAAGACTGCTTTAGACTTTCATGTCCTATAATACTAATGGGATATGTTTGACACATTTTACGTCCTAATAAGGATACCTGAACCTGGTAAATCTTCAAGGAAGACTCACACCCAACTGTAGGTGCCTGGATATGCGGATTTTCACAACATACCTAAAGTAGGCAAGGCAAAATCATCCATGAAGGTTGCATGCAGTCGGAAGGGCTCGCACTACTGCGCAGTAAAAAGGAGCCGAGAATAATCCAGATAGACGATAAGGCGGGTTTAAAATGTCATTTAGATGGGAAGCAGGAATGAAACTGGGCCAAAGCTCTGATCATACGGATTTACGGTTCCTACAAAGTGATCGTGCTTTAAGACATTTTCTCGTCTTAAGTAATTCTTCCCCAAATAAGCCAACAGTGATTTAGTAAACGAGCTTTGTCGAAGTCGACAAGATGTTACTACGGTCAAATGTCAAGATCTTCCCATTTCTAAGGAAAATTATTGCACAGCCTTCATTTCTACCCCACAGTCAGCCCTGGTGAAGTGGTGGTGAGGGCATAGTTAGGCTTAAATACCTCACAAGGTCTACAGAAACTATGTTTTCGGAGAGTGCCGTCTACTACACATCCAGGGCCCCAATTAAGGCTAGGAACATCCAGTCTATTGAGGTAAAGAGTTCAAATTCCACATAAAGCAATAAAGGAAGGGAAAGGACATCTTGAAAAGCGATTCTACCGGAGCCGGCATGTGTACCTTAGCCCATCACACAAACACAGAACAAGATGTCAACTTTTGCGCTATCATTCACAAACGCACGGATCCACGCAGACGTACAAACGCATAAGACACTCGGCACACACGAAATGTGTGCGTAAACACAACGGATTAACCAGTGAAAAAACGATCAAGCCGATGTTTTGAAGCCAGCTTTTGCAGTTTAGACCGCCCCTATGGCTCCTCCACCTCCTCTCACTTCGGCTAATTAACGTCTACACGCAAGCAAAATTGGACATTCTTATCAGATGTCTACAGTAGTAGCGGATTTCAAAGAACTCCACACTCTCAGCCCATAATGTGGATTCAGGGGAATCACCTTCCTCCTCCCCTCTTCTCCCCACCTGCTACATTTTGCATTCCACATTTATGTGGTGACGGAAGAGAAGTCCTAATTTTGATGCAACAGCTAAATCCCCCTGAACTGTACAGAGTCCAGTTCAGTCGAGTGTGAATCAAATTCCGAGTTGGTAAGGTTTGGGTGTCGAACAGATACTCCCCCATTTAAAAGGACATAAACCGAAAAATTGACAGAGAATGGAGTTGTATCGCTTTCCCAGTGCGATGGAAAAATAATCATCCTCCTTCTCAAAGACTTCCGGAGAGAAAAGGCAATGTAATTAAGAAGTAGATTTCCAAGAAAAACAGGTGCGATTGATTCAACGAAAGAAGAGACAGAGAGACCTCAGCTTCAAAATACTTTGAAATATTAATTACTTTCCTCTTTGCAAAATTTACCACGTGGACCCTCCTCATCCTCCTCCTCCAACCTTGATCCAACGCTAAAATAACGAAATCTGCATTGTTAAACTTTTGCAGCTGATTCTATAATAATTTTACCCTCCATCCTTTCACTTGAAAAAACAGCCAATCAGGAGCTACTTTAAAAGATGTAGCAGCAATGTTAAGGCAACGAAATATTACAGAACTCAGGAAAAGCAAAAAGACTGCTATTTCTTTTACTGGTCCGTCAACCGCATGAGCCCTCTTTCGTCTTTCTAAACATTAAAAGGAGAAAGCGCTGTCGCAAAGTAACTTGGCCAATAAAAAAAACTACAAAAAAAGTGAGTTGAGAACTGGAAAAAAAAGATGGTCTAGAATTCTACACTTTTACACATAATCTGCCTTTTTCAAGCACCAAGATGCAAAACTCTCGGTAAAAAAAAAAAACATCTTCCTCTCTAATCAGGTGAAAACAACCTTAGAAAATTGATAGTTGTCTAGATACACAATCAAATGTAGCCTTTCAAAATCTGTATGTTTTCCTCGCCAATTCAGCGGCATGACGTTCCATCGATGTCTACAGCCCCTCAAACCCTCTGTATGCCAGTAATCAACATTTATTCTGTTTGTGGCAGCGGTAACCCCAATCCCCTTGCCTAAGTTATCACACCTAAAGGTCACAAAAGAAATACATCTGAATCTGCTAAGAGTGGGGAATCACTGCAGGAAAATTATTCAACCCACGTCCACTTCTGGTCAATCGCTCCAACCTCGTATTCTGTTAGCATTGCTAATCAAACAGTGGAATGACATGAAGGGCGTACAACACAAAGATCTCCGACATGAAGACATGTGTTCTTATAAGGATACGTAACGCCTTCTCCACACTCTCCCCAGTTGAATGGAACCTCAAAACAGACAATCAAACAGCATTGAAAGGGACACAAAGTGGCAAGAAGAAACAGATGGAGAATGCTAGTCTTGTAAAACTTCTCCTTTTAAACAAATATCCTTCCATAAGTAATGACGGGCATACTAGACGGATCAGTCGTGGAACTTTACAATGCACCCTTATACCCTAAAGCATCTCCGAAATGAACAAAAGCTCAATAATGAATTTCAAAGACACCGTAAAGATTCTCAAGACATTCAAGGATTTTCCTCTACGGTTATTTTAAACAATTCGTCTTTTTAGTCACAAGAAAAGAGGCCTCCTATCCGGTAACATCTTTGACAGAGGGATCACAATTACCACGCCTGAAAAATAACAGGAAACCCAATCATGCTAGAGCGGATTTCTCAAAGGCATAACCGCAATTTGGATTTAGCGAAATATGAGACTGAAAGGCGGTTCTGATTGGATGGTGGGCAAAATGTTAATTGCCTTATTGTGCACATGCTATTTACTGCAGAATTTCTCCTCCACTTTTAGTCGACCGAACAATTGCCACCTCCTTTTCACCTTTCTAGTTGAAAACGTCTACTAACTCAAGATCAACTATTCGCGATCCCGCAGTGATGAAATGCGATAGTGCTTAACGGACAGAAAAAGTCAGTTCAGATTAGCGAGCTTTCGAAGAAGTAGTTCCATTCCCGTTTGTATGCGTGCTCATTCACCCTTTTTAAACAACTGTATGAAATACTCTCCAAGGCAAAAGAATCATCATCAATGCCTCTTTTCGCTTGGACAAAAACAACAGAAAAAGACGGTGATTTAAGGGTTAGCGTTAAGACAACGAAAGGCGGCAACATTCAGATGCAAAATTTTAACGCTTAGCCAAGAGAAAAAAGGAAACTCTACACCACAAGCTTGCCAAAAAACAGTTATGTACAAGTAGGAGATGCGCAAGGAAGGCTTTTAATCAAATCAACTCCAGCACTGGAGTAAGAGGATAGACGTGAGGCTGGAGGCTACACGATGATGATTATGGCCAGAGCAGTGGCGGAGAAAAAGCGAGTGTAGATGGGTGGCGGGTGATGGTGGGGTACAAAAGACGCATAGGGATGTGAGGCAGACAGATACTTAATTTTGAGCAATCAAGAGGAAAGTCGGACGAATTAGTGATTTCGGTGATTTAATTACCAACTGTCTTAATACCTTTCAAAAGCTTATTTGTCTCAGAAGCTATGGCTACTAATTAGCAGATGCTGCGAAGTTACCTCGGGCTAGAAATCGCATCCTTAATTTGCATATTTAAATTAGACGCGCTATAGAGGATACCACCAAAGGAAGGTTATTTAATATTGAAATATCTTTCAACAGCAATTAATATTACTTGCGCTTTTAAGCACAAGGTAAACTCAAGAAAACTGGAATCCAGTTGGCAAAGAATATGGGATCTAGGAGATGCACCGCTGCTGATTAATTCGGATTCCTATGGATAATCCCTGATCGCATCTTGATAATTAACTACGGACTTAGTGCCTAAGACAGAAGCGCTGAGGAGGGTGATCACAACAAAACGAATGGCGTTAACTGGAAAAAATTGGTGAATTACAAGAGATTCCAATTAAAATCGAGAATTTATTCTTGTCTTCATTTCATAAAGGGTGCGATGTTGTGGCGGTAATATACACAGTAGCAGGTCGCAAGTTCGTCCGTTTACTCGTACTACTAGTGGACATACATGTGTTCGTAGGTCGATCCAGTCCGGTCCGGTCCAAACATCTTTTATCAAGACGCCCAACATGAGCTACCATGACCGCGCACATGGGCGCATGTATACAACAATGTGTGGTGATGAACAAAGTTTTTCATCCATAAGAAACTCACACGAAACCCCAACTCATAGATGCTCAACTGTCCAACAATAGATGTTTGATTCAACGGTGCCAGTAGTTTAATCACATGAGGCCCTGATGATCTCCATCCTAGTGGTTCTGTTCCTAGCCCTTAGCATGATCAATGCGCATTCCATCGTTGTGCGATTGTACAAGGAATTAGCCCGCCTTGAGCAATCAGTCACGAGCCCAGGTATTTGCATTTTTTGGAAATTTGGAGCAGACTATCTCAGGATGATTTTACCTTACTGACCAATTTTGAGACTAAGGGCGTAGATGCCGCTTCCACTTCTTGAAATCTGTTCTCTTGCCTAGTAGACTTTAATGTCCCGGTTTCATTTTAATAATTGCCAAATTGAATATGACTAAGTGGACTCTTTCATCCCCTCGTTAATTGCCCACACATGCCATTGGTTTTCCGGTTCAGCGGTACAGTCGTAAAAGGATATTTTACACTCGTGCAGTCTATAATATCTTCAGCAATAACTAAGGCGCCACAGACCATTCAACGACAAAGACCACAGAAAGTGGGAACAAAGGATACGTATGCACTGCATACTTACCATCAGAAACAAAGACACCAGGATTGCAGGCCACGTAGCGACGCGAGAAGTGGAAGAGAATGCGCTCTCGTTCCTGCGACTCTCCAGTGAGAGCAAATTTGGTCATGAAGTGGCGCAGTGCCGTATCTAACATCTGGTCGGTGAAGTCGAAGAAACTCGCGAACTCCTCGCCCACCAGTTGCGAGAAATCGTTCCTACAAGGCATCATATCACCATCAGCACGACTAATTAGTGTGAAAGCAGCCAATTTATTACTGGAATTTAAAGTCTACACCCTTTGCTGACGGTGTCAGGTAATAGAAGTGGCAATCAATCATGTCTTTACGTGTTATGTTACTATTTCTTCTACTTGACATCAATCAATGCCCCCAGCAGATGATTACGTTTGCCAACTCCTGTGTTAAACATGGTTAATAGTCACATCAAATAAGGGAACAACGCTCTCACAAAAGCCAAGCTTTATGGGTGGATGGTGTTTAGCCCTGTCTTTCTCCCAGAGGCATCCATCAGTGAATCAAAAATTCCTAAAATGACCACACTGCTGTAACGGGTAAAAAGCGATCCACGTATCTATTTGGTTACAGCCATCATGAGTAACAAAGGCAGAACTGTGGGAAACTGTATTTAACAAAAGCCCATCAGCTTCGAGTGAGCAGAACGTGAGTGGCGGCTTTGTCTAGGCTCACACTCACGAAAAGCGTCGAAAAAGAAAAAAAAGGGTGATCCATTTCGAAACGAATCAAATAAAAAACCGTAAATCACCCTGAATCTCATTTGCAAAAGATACAACATTTGTGCAGATTGTAAACACAAGAGGGACGACTACAAGCCAGATGTTTTGCTGCTCTACTGCGACACAAACACCCAAATAACCGAGTTGACCTCTTCATCCGCTCCTGTACCTCAGACCTAAAAAACACTCAGCCTATTTTAGTCCTCAAGACTACCAATCCGTTAGCGATACGATTTGGTGCGTAATCAGCTATTCTGGAATGCAAAACAAAAAATTTCGCATATTTGTCACGCCGGACTTCGAAAATCGAGGCGTCATATGTACGTAACACTAGCATGCGTGTTAAATGACACAACTGGAACGTCAAAATAAGAGTCCAGTTTTTGGCGGTTGCCAACTTTTTCAGCTAGGCAAAGGGATGAGTCGTCTACGCAGACAGTGTGACCAAATACGACTTTGATGGATGGGTGAGCCTAGCTTATGGTAAAAAGCAGTGAATGACCACAAATTTGGTTTGAAAACAAGACAACAGGAACCCTCAACTTGAAACAAGCATTCCAACCATGAAAGGTCGAAATGGCAGACCAAAAAACCGCCTCATTTCAAACAACAATATATCCCTTTGCGGAGGTTGCTTGCATGCACAAACGGCACTGCTGCATTGCCCAAGCTACAGGCAGGAGCAGGAGTTATGGAGAGCATCTTTCATGGCTTGACAGATTGGTCGGTTAGTTGATGAACTGAACGGGCAGCGCATGCAGGGCGGTGGGCAAAAGCGGACGCGCGGGAAGGCGGCATGGGTTCGTGTGTGCGCAAAGTGGGCAACAACCGAGATGCCCTATCGATTACACCCACACATGCACACACAGGAGGTCTATTTAGCGCGGTTACGTGGGCAACAACAAAAAGGATACACGCACACACACATGCACACAAACCACGGGTGCGGCAGGGTTTGAGTCCCTCTAGGGTATTGTAAGCCCCTCTACTGCGGTAACGTTGAATTCAGTTATAAAGTTAATCTTGATTTGTGAGCATGACTGCCAACTAACACTTGAAGACTTCCCACCATTTGTGATACTCATGTCGTCTTAGCAGCTCAAATTTAGCGATCTATTTAAAACGATTGATGGCACTATATTAATGCTGCATGACGGCTAAAAGTCTAAAAAAGCTCACTTTTAACCTCCATTTGGTTCGAAAGAAATAAGATCATTTCGTCACCCAGTCGACCCCTCCCATTGATGAAACACTTCGTTGGTCCGAAAACACGCCTGGCCTAGAGGCTTCCATGAGTCATCCAAATGAGTTGAAACCAGACAGCTAATAAGCTCGATATACTTTCGTGCAATGACATAATTTCCTTGAAAGATCTCCACTTCGTTCGCAAAGTTCGGCACTGTATTTGCATTCACTTCGAGTTCGGAGCATAGCTCCATGCGATTTCCAGAAGGCAATGCAAATTAGATTTACGCCGCGGTCTATCTTGAGCCTCCTAACAGCTTGTTTTTTGCTCACAATAGTGAAAATTGTTCCATATTCATCATAGTAACGGTAAGGAGCTAAGAATTGGAATCGAACATTTACGTGTCGTACACCCACCACACAAGTCTGGAAATTTTTGAGCTTTCAAACAGACTTGTAAACGGCTCTACAAAAATGGATCTTTGCTCTTGGTGCATACCTTTGACCCACAATAAGTAGCATGCGATGGCGCTCTCCCGTCTTTGATGTGATTTGCGCACGAAGCTACCAGATATCAACATGATGGAGTGCCGATTCGCATGTCAGATTGTTGCAGGAGCAGCCGATTTGCAACACGGAAATAGTCATATGACACGCTCAGCTATGACCAATTACTTCTCCCCCTCATCTCGCGTTCACCAATTCTAACGGAAACAGCAGCCAGAATATTGTTTAATCTTGGCATAAACACGAATATAAGAGTCAGTCGTCTGAAAAAAATGAAGAGTGCAACCGGGCCGAGCCCTGGATACCTTGTCAAACATCTTGCTGGATCACCGAAATCTACTTGATGCGGTCTAAATCAAATTGATCTTACAAAAGACCCACCGTTGTACACATCTCGCCACATCTGCCACGTGCCACCGTCCTGAGAACACGGTGACCTTTGATCTCTACAACATGAGTTGGGTGAATTGTGTAGTGCTTACTCCTCTATATTCCTGTAAAAATTCAATCACATCATAGACGATTACCACACAAATGCCTTTTTAGACATCTCAAATGTAGTCATGATAAAATCACGGCCAAATTCCACCTGAAAAACATTGGACAAACTAACTCCGACCATCGTGACCGTCCCCACTACTGGGGATTGAAAGTTAGGACTCATGGCCATTTCTTAATCACCTGTACTCTCAACGGAATGGTAAAGATAATATCGCTACAGAAGCCATAAATATTCCTAATCTTCATTCACTCACCTACCCCATCATATTCCAGATGCAATGGCCACAACTAAAAATAGGACCGATCCAGTCTTAACACTTCGTTAGTAACTTTGGCAGAGGGGGAAAAAAGGACGCTAAAATTGGGGTAGTAGTATTTGCAGCAGCCAAGGGACGAACGCGCCTGCATGTATGTACATGCGATGGGGTGAGAGAAGCGGGAGAGGGGTGACGCGACATTCGCTGAGATGCGCGGTCACACGCGCAGGTACACACGCACGCACGCGTGCGCGACCGGTGAGTCACTAGGACGCGTCCCTGCGGCCGAGAGAGAACCCCTCACACTAATGCGTATGTGTGGTTGAATAAAAGGAAACTTGGAGTCTCAACCGCAGATTGAACGCAAGGGTTACAAAATCCGGCATCCGTTCTTCTAGTACTTGAACTACCAAAACCACCGCGTTGTAACACAATTGAGATGCTGGAGAAAATAGCTTTCTCAGAGAGAGGAATTATAGACAAGAAGGCATCAGTGCCTCAAACCGCGAATCTTCACTCTCTCTTCTAACTTATAAGAATTGAGTGACAAAACAGTAACTTACCTTTTACAGAGATGCTTAGCAACGTCACTGATCTTGAACCCATCCAAAGTGAAGAGACGACGAGCTAATCGATAAGCCGCGCTGCGATCAGCCGCTTTGGGTGGTTGATGATACACCGACTCGGCGATAGATTCTGCATCCTCAGCCACAGGTTTTGGACCCACCATTGGCCACAGAGATCCTACGTCTGGCGGAGAGCTGCTGAGCGATGAGCTGGAAACTGGTTGGTCTGAAGAGGCGGCCCCCTGCAAAGTGATTGATGGTAGTGGTGGTGAATGGGAGGATGACACAGTGACCGGTGAAATGTTGATATCATCCGGGGTATTGGTGGGGGAAGCCTGTGGTGGAGGGGACTGCACCAAGTAGTGGAGGTCGTCGGGCTGGGGACACTTTACCTAAAAATAAAAAAATTTGTCAAGTACCTACCCCTATCGAACCTACGGAATTATTGCAATTACAGTACGCACCCTGTTATTCCGACCATGTGGAGAGGCGGGCAGGCCGTGATCTATAAGTCCGCTAGATCCAACACTCAGAGTGAGCGGACAGTCGGTGGGGTGAGCGCCCTGCCGTAGCAGCTGTTGTTGTTGATGCATTCGCTCAGCGGCTGCTTGAGATTCAGCCACAACGCGTTGGTAGCCAAGTACTACCACGGTGGGCAGACAACGAGAGGGTGCAGGGGATTTTTCGCACACTTCCGAAGATACTGGTGGTGGTGGTGGCGAGGGTGGTGGGAGAGGAGGAGGGGGTTCGACGACGCGACACTGGAGAGCGCTCATCTGTCGGTCGGTGTCACCGCTGGTGTGGCGCTGTTTATCGCGCTCCTTTGTGGAGGTGGCAGAGGAAGAGGAGGAAGAGGCGGTGCCGTCATCAATAAACATCATCTCATGACATTTCTTGGTGGGACTAGGAGTTCTACTGTTAGAAGTATCACCGTTGTCCCTGTTGTTTGAGTGATTGGTGTCGACAATCTTAAGAGATTTGACCTCCGAGGAAAGGGAAACGAGATGAACTTCGGTCAGACCGTTCTCCATCCTTACAAAATCACCAAAGAGAATAAAATGAATTCTCCAAAAAAAGTAAGTTGTGTCAGAACTAACACATGCAAAAATTAACACTTATAACAACGACAAATTCAGATTAAAAACTTAGTAAAATAAATTCATATTAGGGTAGGAATTTATGGTTTAGTGACTAAGTATGCAGTTAAAAGCACAAAAGGGCTTTAAAAGACACAAGCTGACAACAGTTTTGACCGTAAAATAAGGACAGCAATCAAGTACAGGAACACGAATAATAACGTTTGCGTAGGACAAGCTAAATGATTGGCTAGAATAACAAAGCCAGTTAATCGGACATTTAGAAACCACAAAAACCAAACTGAATGCATGATGTAAAATGCCAAAATTCCTACTAAAGACGCTTTTTGGATCCCTCGATGAAATTCCACGTCAAAAATCCCGAAAAACCCCCATCATCGAAAACCTTCAACGAGATCCAAAAATGTCAAGGATAGCGGGTTAGGTAAAGGCCAAATTGACACATTATAAGTAAATAATTCGTCTTAATTAACTATTATTGGGTAAATAAGGTGATCCTCGGGCTTAAAACAGTACCACCACTTGAAAAAGAAATTATTTCTAGACCAAACCATAAATTCGTTACTTGTACACATATTGATAGAACTGTGATCGAAAATATATAGTACTTGCTGCCAAATAGCGGCCGTTAAAGACCAAACTATCAAAACTCCCAAAGTTTCGCCAATAGGCTAAGTTAGTCTGTGAGGACGTTGCCCACAACAGCGCCCGAACCGCCAAAAAACCAGTAATAAATACATTTTGACGAATTTCATGATGCGCAGGATTCGGCACTATTCGTAATCCATAGAAACAACAGATACTCAGCAATGGCTTTTTAAACTATTTTAGGCGAAGATAGACGTAAGATACTAGCAGAATGTGCATTGCCGACAAACAGCAGTGCGATGCCAGCTATCATACCATTGTTTGGTGAGCTGGCCTCTACGCCACACCAGCAGCCTTATTTCCACCTGAATCTTATGCACACATGGAAACTTCCATCCGAATGAAGGCTCACTTCCCTCTTCAACGAAATTTTTAGCATTGCGGCAGATTCGTTCTTTGTAGAATGGTCTAGTGACCAAAAGGTGTACGTAAATTCAATTGGAGGGTAATCAAGCAGTTGGCGTAGCAGTAAAGTATATTAAGACAGGGCCATGTGCGGCAAAATGGTGTTGCGAGTGGGACAAACACAAACCCCAAAAATATAAGCAAATTATGAATGAATGACTACAATGCTATTCATAGCTCCTGAACAATTTTCTAGGAACTTGTACTAACACTGTTGCAATACTCTGTTTGCTTGAACTGCCAGTTTTGGTCACTTGTGTGGCCATATTGTAGTAGCTGGTTGGTCAGCATCCGGTCCGTGCCAACAACCCCTAAGCCCTCTGTTTCCAGAACGTGTATATCCTGTCCGTAAAGGAAGTCTCGAGGCGCTACAGCTAGGGCTGATGGTTCAATCCAAGTGCATTATGGAAGTTAAAATATGCGACATACCTTTCTAAGGCCTCAGATTTGGTAAATTCTAAGGTAGTATTGCTTCTCTGGTGAGTTGAAATAAAAGTACTACAGTCACGTAACAACCTCATACTGAGTTTTGCAATTGACGAACTAAAACAGATTTTAAGCAACGAACATACGAACTGTTGAATGTTCACATTAATACATAATAGAGTAGCATTCAGTTGTTTGTCTTGCCGCGAGTTATGATGTCTAACATATTGGGCTGGTTCTTTAGCTGTAATAAATGACTTAATATTTTCCAACGCATTCATGTGTTTTCGAAGCACCAAACTTATACATATGAATTTTTGAATTTCACCAAACTGTGTTTTACCGCATGAAATTAGCTATGCTCGGTGGTTTTCTGCGTTCTGGAACGCGTTTGAATAGTTTGTTTCTTTTCACTAATTTTGAAGCTATTCTTGTGGATACTTGCATAGCTACGTCCATTTGTATGTTCTAGTGCTATTATCTACTGTACCTGTGCTTGCGAGTCAACGTATTTTCACCGTTGCTTGCATTCTACTCGTGGAATAGCAATGGACTGTTTACCATATCCCACTGCCGGAACCACACATTTTACTTCCTCTGAATTGCAATACAGCCCAAAATTAAGACAGCAATTTGTTTTTAACGCTGAATTGTGTGGTATTTGGCTTGGTGCCCTGCCGTTCAATCAACATCTTGAAGCCACAGCATTGCCTGCCCACATGATACGCACGCCCCTGGCAACACCGCGCATGTCAGCGAGCGCTCTTCGTTCACACTCTAGTGATTTTACGAAGACGGCGCTTCCACAGAAAACCTCTAAGAAAAACAGTACCGCTTTTAGCACAGGCGCTAAGCTTCTTTCTGATGACGCACTCCAAAAATTAGATTCCTTCGATCTACCGGACGATGTGGCACTGCGCTTAAACCCGGCTTGTCGGCTGCAGCTGGAAGCTTGTCGAATCACAGGCTCTCTTACTTGCTCAAATGGTTGTCTTGTATTCTTTTCGAAGGATGCAGATTTAAAGATTCCGGCTCATCTGGGTGGACCTGGTGATTTAGAACTCCTTAGCCCCTCAGCACAAAATTGCTGTAAGTTGGGAGCCACCACTACTTAACGATTCCTTCTATTTTAAGTGCATTAAAGTTGCTTTGTTTTCCTTTCAGTAGTTGACTATGGCTTTGCGTTCAATTGCGATCAGTTAAATTCAGGAACAATCTTTGATCTATCCTTTTGGACAATGGAAAATGATTCCAACTTCTCTTGCCAATCGCTGCTTTCATCCCAGTCCGGGTGCTTTCCTGGTGGCAGAAAGCTCTGGTCAGGTGTCCAAAGTCCGTCGAACTTGCGAAAGCGTGGAATCAAACAGTTTTGGACAACTCTGCTCTCCAAGAAATCAAAAAATAAGTGCGTCTATTACTCTATTTGTCATCCTTTTTTCGAGTCGTTTACTGAGGTAAAAGCTAAATTTTTAGGTCCAAGTACTTTTAAGCTTAGTACCAAGTCGGCTGATAAAGTTTAAATCTCTCAGAGAAGATGCAGCCCATTTACCTTTTGGCGTTGTGCTAGAGACACAGAGGCTATATTGGCGTCTACGTGTCCAGGGCCGTCGTTATCTTTGTAGTGCTTTCTGATTGGTTGTCTTGAGTGGGGACACGTCCAAACATCACATATGCTCGTATCTTTGTCCGAAGCAATCGCTTCCCGTGTCTGTTTGCGTCCATACGGTAGATTCATTGCTTTGAAATATTTAATTTTGCTATTTTTTGTTGCGCCCAACCTTTGAAGAGATAAATGCGGGACTTGAGGGCCGTAAAAGTTGCAGAAGTGCAATCAATGGAACCGAGGTTTTTGTGTCTATTAAGCTACTTCTTAAAATTTTTACCTCTTCGAATTGTTAATGGCTTTAGGCAACAGCGCTGCATAAACTGTGCCTATTCAGTTAGTTTATAATGACCCACCTTCCCCGCTATCCCATATAGGGTCAAAATTAACGCACTTGTTGTCAGGCTTTCGAGGGAAGCCCGATTGCCATCTTCCAGACGTGTTATTTTTCTAGTATGGTGCCATTGCCTGGGGTACTAAAATGCTCAGTCCAATCTTTGCCCAAAGTGAATCAAGATTTAACGCAGTTGTTACCAGGCCCTAGACATACTTAAAATAGATCATTCACCAGTACCATAAGCGTATTTCATGGCATCTGTGTAGGTTGTTTTTGTTATTAGACCAGTGTTTCAGTCTGCCCAGCCGATGTCACGTATGTGTAAGAACACTTGTCATTTGTAAAGGGAAGACCTTTTTAACATTCCATGTAAGAATAGGTAGAAGGAAAAGGAGGTCGATTTACCTAGGCGCATGCCATCCTCCATTTCACAGGTTGGGAAGTGAACCCTTAACTAATGCATGGCAGGCGGGATAAAATCCCGGTCAAATTTAGGGGTTTCGCTGTTGTTATTGCTAGTGGTTCCTCAGCTGCCACGCCCACTGTTGCTAGTCGTATTTTTCACTTAGGATGTGTTTACACGGTATGTGGCTGTGGATATGGGATGAGAAAGCATTATCCTATCCTCCTTCTGCATTCATCAATCGCCGATCTCACCAAAGTCATAAGGATGGTTCTTAATATAAGTTCAACCTCTTCAACAGGTATGCCTTCCTAGTTTACGATAGAATGAGGGCTGTCTCCTCATGGCACCACTTTTGAGCTAGTAGGAGTACCACCGACTCGCAGAGTGGGCGAGGTAAGCGAGGTATGTGCTAGAGGCCTTTGACGGTGATGTAAACACGTGCATTTTGGACTAACTTTCAGACGACCCTATTCACCTGGCCATCCCGCTAGTCAGTTAACCAATTTTCTACAGGAAGGAAATCATCCATTAAAATGGCATTCACTTCTACTGCCTCTCTTATTGTCGATTGTCTAATGATGATTATGCACACTTTTTAGAAGTAATCTGCCACTCAGCGGTCGATTGACAGGGCTTGGCATTTTCACCAAGATTGTGGTCTTACACTTCCCTATTTCCCACATTTTCACTCCTCTCACTTCTTGGCAAAGTGTGGAAGAGGGGAGGAAGAAAAAAAATATGTTTTCAGTTTCTGTCAAAAGCCGAATCAATCTTTTGTTTACAGTCTCCAAAGTAACATGATAAGCTTTCTACAGTTTTGGACCTTGGATGAATATGGCAGAGAAAATCAAACTTAGAGGAATCCCACTTTGTTTGCATTGCAAGTACAATATGGGACCCAAATTCTCCCTCGTAGAGTCGTCTTTTAGTGGATATGTGTGATAGGTCCGGAGGTTTCAGTACCTCGAGGAATAGAGTTCGAAAATTTGGTCTTAGGGTTACGACAGCGGTACATCCCGTCTCACTAACTACCCCTATAAATGATGCCTCACCACCTGTGTCGTCGTCTTAATTTCGTAAACTCAATGTCCCTCCAATGTTGTCTGCAATTTGAATTTTGTGTAGTTTGATGGGATTTTTTTCATTACAACCTCGATTGGAGGAGCTACACTTAGCTAAGCTAACTCTTTAACCAGCACTGAAGCCTGGCAGTGAACGCGCCTCACCGATCTTGACTACCCTCTGTTACTTGCCGCGCTGAAAAGAACCAAATCTTAGAGAGAATACTGAACCATCATTATTTATGTCCTGGAAGGAATGAATTCCCTCCATAATGGACATGCAATTTCTGCAAATTTGTTCAAGTGCGTACTTGAATGGCCGGTGCGCACAGTCCCTCACTCATACCCCCATTGCGTGACCTTGAATTGCACTGCTATTAGCCAATCACGAATGGACGAGTGTGTGCGTGTGGGTGATGCAGCGGTTGGTGGTCCCACTGAAGCTGTATTTATCCCTGTATCACAAACAACTGTTGCTGCCTTTTTTAAACACTCGCTTCCATCCTTTGCGTAGGCGAGGTGAATTATTTCACCTTCTTCCGTCTGATTGCTCTCCAAAATAGAAAGCGTGATCACCTCCACTACGTCGTTGTAGGGCTATTTTTAGCCATCATGGAAGCTATAATAATTCTTTCCTGTGTTTGGTGTGTTTCTCACGATTGTAAGACCCATGATTTTCGCATGAATGGGTAGATGTACACTTCTAAACGAATGTTAAGATCGTCCACATTTTAAATTAATTGGACAGAAGTCGGAATACCTGTCATCGCACAACTCTGGAGGGGCCTTACTCGCTGGCATCAATAGCTTTCTGATTTCCTACACTCATGTTGGTCATTATGATCACAGTATCGGGTATCGAGAGGTCCTTGAGGTACTGCGGACATGTGTTTGTAACCTCCTCAACGACCTTCCATGCATAGTGGTCTGCGAAGGGGTCACAGTCCAATTGGAATGCTAATTGTGGATGTAGAGCAACGCAATTTCCTAATTGTGTTAGGTAGATACGTAATGAGTCGAAAGTCACGGAGATTGAAGATCTAGGTGGTCAAATGTACAACCACAACCATCACTACCCTATATTCGTTGTCCATTGACATAGAATTGCTCCTATTTTACCTTTCTTCTTTTACAGCCGTCAGAGCTTGAATTTGGAGACTCCCAGTGTTCAAACTCTCGTTGGATGTGATCAGCACTCGACGCCACAGATTGAGACTCTGCGATTGGAATGGCCACTAACAACCCTCCGTCAGTTCGCCTTTCATGGATGTCTCTTCAAGATGGAAACAGGCCGACGAGCTCCACATGGAGAAGGTCACTACCTCTTTCGCATCGCAAACATCACGAAGTTTCGTAAAAATCTCGAGGTATTTGGGCAGAAAAACACTTCTACTTATGCTATATAAGTAGGCGAGGGGCTCACCTATATTCATTCTCATCTAAGGCTCACATCGACCATCAGAAGCGTTCAAGGACCCTCAAGACCCGTTCGGCTGTCTGTTACCCCTCAACCAGCTTATCACCACCCCCTCCCGTACCTCCTCCGCCTCCACCACCGATGGCCAACACTCGGGCCTACGTCAACATCCCTCCCCTGCTCTGTCCAACACTGAACCGATCGTGGGCAAATCTCCTACAACCCACTACTGAGCTCGCTGAACAAGGAGAGAATGAAGAATGCTGTGATGACCGTAGAGAAGATGATACCGACTGTATGGTCGAATTATCGTCACCCCCGCCTCCACCATTGGCATCTGCGCCTCCACCGGGTCGAGAAATCGACTCACATTCACCGGTGAATGATCAAACGCCCTTGGTAGTGTAGTTATGCGAGAATATAACATTTTAATTGAGTGAGAAGAAGGATAAAATACATTTTAATCTTTACAGCATCGCATAGGTAATTACGAGAACGTACGGAGCCTTCTCCGTAGTCAGGAGGCTCAACCAGCGATCCCTCGTTCAGCAGCTATGGCTCCGCGCTTTTTTGCAAAGGAGGTCGCATCGGCAGTCACTTCCACTTTAAACTACGCAATGTTGGACTTTCAGCCATCCTCTGGCGCTGCCTCCGCTGTTACTGCTAACACAGGAGGTCTGTCTGTTCGTTCAGTTACACCGCAACCCTATTCCATTCCTCGCCTTTCCTCTAGCAGTTCTGAACGTCTGGCCCAACTACCATCCGCAGGGCTGTCAAGACGTTTAGCCAGATCCATGGAATCGCGACTGAACGCGGTGCAGGGGAGCAGGGAGGCAGAGAGACCGATGAACGTGACTGGAAGCGGTGTTGTGGGCAATTATGTGGATATCTGCCCTCTTCAGACTCTTGCGATTAACGAACTACTGAGAAGTACTTTGTGAAACTGATTGGGAAATTGCAACAAAGGTGCTATAAAGTGTGTCAATTGATTGATAACATCTTAAAGGGGTCTGCTTTTAAGACAATGGTGTGAGAGAGGAATATATGGTGAGGGGTAAATAAGTGGAAGAGGTTTATCAAACTTATTATTCTTCTGACAGGGTCTGAAAAGGAGCCTTTGCGGGTCTTTAGAGATATTCATCATGGTCTCAATAGAATGACCCAGTACGTCCCTCAGAAGTGTGGGTGGCTATTTCTTCGGTATTACAAGGCACGAGTAATTCCTCACCACGTTTTATGCAGTCAGGCAGCAAGCAATCTCTTCCAACGGTGGCAAGAGATTGCAAAAATGGCAGGAAGTTTCGTAGTGTCCCAGTTTGTATTGCTAGCACCAAACCTATGTAATGCTTTCTTTACTTGTTTGACTACATGTTTTGGTTTTGTGGCTACTTAAGGCTCTGCCTTTGTGCTTCCACCAGATGGCATGGCTTTAGAGGCACGCTATCAGCCCTCTGTGCCTTCCGTACGTCGATGAGAACTTGTCTGTTTATGTGTGGTGTTTCCTTCCACCTTAAGGGGAGTTACAACCGCCTTTTAGAGTGATTTTACACTTCATAATGTTGCGATTTGGATAAACTCGTTACAGTCTTGAAAAATTTGTATTTCGGGAGGTAGGTGGAAACTTTGTTTCCAGTTTTCAAAAAGTGGAATGAAATGGCTGGATTAAATAGTGCGCATCCCACGAAACATTTGTGTGTATTTTCAGTAAAGATGCTTGGATGTACGTTGAATTACGCACATAACGAAGGATCGCATTTCTTGATCAAGTTGCGGTCAATTTGTCCCATCCTCTGCTTTGTTAAACTTACGGTGGAAAGTTTTAGGAACAGGAGGTAAAGTATGGTTGCATGAGTGTATTAAAGGCGAAATTACTTAACATGGGCAATGCCAAATGGGCTTACTGAAATGTAATGATATGGGAGAGCACTCATACACTTTCACGGATCTCTACAAAATTCGTATAAGTAATCGCCGTGAATTGGATATGATGAGAAATATAAAAGCAAATGTCTATGCATTTAAGATGAATTACGGTTGTAAGGATTATAAAATTACTAACTGGGTAGAAGCTCTACACTGTCTTCACTCCCACTATTTTAATAAACGTTTGGTTAAAATAGCACGTAGATGCATTATTCGACACACATGGATATGGATTTAAATGGCGTGGTGCTTTGATTGCAGTGCTCCGTTTGTTCAAACTGCCGGTTTCGGTTACTTGGGAGGTCATATTGTTCTAGCCGGTTAACCAACCGGCCTCCGGACCGTGCCAATAGCCCCCAATAGCCCTTCTCTATACTATGCTCTCTTTTACCTTGAAGGAAGTCTCGGGACGCTACATTGGTAGGTAGTTTTGCTCCGTATATGGCTGCGTGGACACCTAAGTCTCAGCAAGTCGGACTGTTGCGTGGCCGCACGGCCCCTGGCCATGCCTGTTGTAGCGTCTCAAGACTTCCTTGAAGGCAAAAGAAGGCATAGCACTGGAACAGTGCATATCTATACATATCCATGCATTTTTTGTAAACAGAGGGATTGAAGCTGCAGGCAGGGCCCGGAGGCCAGCCAGCACGGCTAGGACAATGTGGTCACCCGAGTCACCAAACCCAGCAATCAGAGCAAACAAAGCATTGCACCTGTAGCCTAGCTTAATATGTTTGTCTTAGTGTCCTTTAACCTCACCATGACTTTCTACAAGTTTAAAGAATGCACTAAAGTAAATAAAAATCGTGTTAAGAGAAACAATCCTCAAGGGCTGGCAATTTCCCATCGTGCATCTAAAACCAAAATTCCGCATTTTTAGCACCTATCTTACGGCTGCAGCTTATCTTTATTTGTAGAAAAGCACACAAACAGAAAAAGGTAGGTGAAATGCAATTCCATACACCTATTAACTTGTGAATATCTTGAGAGTTCATGTGGATTAATCGTTTTGAACCATAATCTTTAATAAAGTTTTTTAAAAAAGCAATTAAACTATGGTAGTAACGTGGCAATATTTTAAAGACATGGCAAAAATACTCGTTTGTTAAAAATAATCTGTTGAGTATCACAAGTACTCGGAGCGACACTTAAATTGGTTGTCCCAATAGTAGGGGTTCTGTCTCTGCGCAGAATCGATGATTGACCTGCTAGGCTTGCTTTTCGGGTTAGTCATTGGAGGTGGCGGTATAGCGGGCTATGTCAGAGCTGGTATTCTAATTCTTCAAGTCAATCAAATAGTATTGTAGGCAGCGCTATATCGCTTGTATCGGGACTTGCTTTTGGCGCCCTAATCCTTCTTGGCTCGTACCACTTATCTAAGGGAGATGCTCGTTTATTGCTTGGTAATGTCCATGGTTTTTTATCCATTTTTTCTAGGTGTTAGCTTGTGCTTAGCTATTATTATGTGCATGCGATACAGCGACACAGGAAAGTTTATGCCAGCTGGATTGGTAGGCCTCCTGAGGTAACATTCGTACATGTCTTTCTTCACGAACATTCAGCTTGCTCATGACACTTCGATGCGCCTACATTTTGTGGAAGTGACTCGAACCTAATCATGAACTAACTTCTCAGGGCTGCTTTCTTCTTTGTACTCAGGTTTCTTTGATGTAAATCAGGTTCAGGTTCTTTTCATCTGCATGTGTTGATGCTTCATTTCTGGGGTGCTTACCTAAGGCAATATCGAAAATCCTAAGCCCTTCTTTCTTTGAGAGATCCGTCATTACTCAGAGTTCTCTAATTTGAACAAGGCTCTCTTGTTTACAGGCATCGTGTGATTTCTTCGTAGGTTACGTCATTTTAATTACAACTGTAAAATGCCTAATCCTAACCTGACTGTATTTGATAGGACTAGGTAAAAACTTACATCTTTCGATGGGTCCGTTGAAGTAAACATTGAAGGTATATTCGGATTACGTACAGTATTCAAGACGCAGGGTGGATCTAACTCATATCGGTAACGGTATATATTTTTGTGGCTGTACCGAAATTCCATAGTTTCTGTGCAAATTAATCGAGGGGAAGGTTTGTTTTCATCGTATATCCGAAAGAAGAATGATATTGCGCAATCAAAACACAGAAAAATGATAGCACTGGGTGTCCCAAAACGCTCAACACGTTTTTCACGTGCATTGTGGATGTGCTACCTTTTGGATTGTGGTAAATCTAACCGCTACAATTTTCAAATTGCGAATAGCTGGGTTGGCTTCACAACAATGAGGCTAACGTGGTGTGATTCTCAACTGGTTAAGAGTACGATTTCCGGGCGGCGTAATGGTTAGCATTCCTTTGGAGCAGAGTTCCCTTGTGAATGCGGGACGAATTTCTGATGGATTAGAACAATAGGTGAGGCCAAATCGTAGTTTTTTTGGTGCAGTCACGAGTCATGCGGGTCTGGAGTATGGTCTTTCACCATTGTGAGGATTGTCTCCGGTATTGGTGAATCGTGCACAAAAGTGAGTGAAGACAGTCTAAAAAACGCGGGAGAAGTTGATGCCCTCATAGTATGTTTTCACTTACTCATGCTAGCGTACTGAAGCCGATTCGGAGCAGTAAAATTAAGCAAAAGCTTTTACTCTACATGCATTTGTCGCTAGGGCCTTTGGTGAAGGACCGAGGTCTTAAAAAAAAAGGGTTTGGATTAGAGATTTCAGAATGGAAAAGGTTGTATCGGCGTAAATCTAAGCAAATCCGGTCGTAGAAAGCAACTCCGCTTCCCTGATTTTGGGCTAATATTCATTGGGATAGGCAATGAGACCATCCAAGAGACGATCCTACCTGAACAGTTCGTGCTGTGTCTCATCGAGACCAAGGTGATGCTGATGCAAGGCAAGGCAAGGCAAGGCAAAGCAAGGCAAGGCGTCCATGGGCGTCGCTACGGTCGGTCTACACTCACGTGATTGATCGACCAGTCGTCCGAATGGGGATCACCTGACTGCTGATTGGCTGGTGGAGGGCACTTTTGCCATCGATGGCAGCGATGCACGCACAGACTGGGTCTCCTGTGCTTCCTTGACATCCTCTTCGCTTCCAAGCGTATAGAAATGCATGAGATCGGTGGAATATGACTTATTTGACTGGCGACAGAGACGTGACTCNCTCCTGTGCTTCCTTGACATCCTCTTCGCTTCCATGCGTATAGAAATGCATGAGATCGGTGGAATATGACTTATTTGACTGGCGACAGAGACGTGAATCGCGGCATAGGTGGTGGTAGGAGGTCGCATAGTTACAGCCAATGGTTCAATCATGGTACACAAAGCAGAACGGGAAAAGTGGATGCTCTCTCCTGGCACCTTTGCAGAGCGTTGCTGTGATAGTTGATTTAACGGCGAACAAATCATATCGAAACCGGGTGAATACTTTCATGCTTATAAATTACCTCTAATTGGTGTGACTTATTTGGTGGGTTTGCCACCAGTGTCACATGAGTGTGTCGCCCTCATTTCTCCACCTGTGTCTGTGTGCTACACATGAATGACAGACTTAGCTAGGGCAAAGTAAAGTGGACTTGAAGGATGTTACAATGAGAAATGCAACCAAAAGTGCAAGAAAGTGACGAACGATTGTGTAGTTTCCCCAAAGCCACCCAAAAGGCATGGTGAAGGCAGTACCATCAGGCGACGGCTTCGCGTTTCGACATCAGCATGAAGAAGGTGTTGGATCACAAAGGCCTGCTTACACTGACAAGTAAGTAGTGAGAGAATGTGGAAATGAGGGTGTGATCCGATTTGAATTGATCCAGTAGTGGCTGCCGGAGTGTGCCTCCAAGAAGGTGGGATTTGTCATAATGATCACTGTGGAGTTCTCACGGAGACGTTTCCACTAAGTGAAAGTAGGACAGGAATTACTGTACTGCGTGGTTTTCACTTCCAAAATGCGTCGTGTGTAAGAGTTGCAAGTGAGTGGATGATTAGGCGGTGGTCAAGCACAAATCGGTTCCCGGAGGCGGTGTGCGATACTAATTAACTGACCGCAACACTAATATCACCGCTTCGTGATGAAAAGTAAGAGGAAGAAGAGGGATTATATGAAGCCTATCTCACATTGCGTCATCACATGGCATCAAACTACTGTTATTGCCAGTCACATCAATGCGAAGTCAAGTTGGTGGAATCGGCTTTTGGAGCTCAAAGAGCAAGAAAGCGAAAGGAAGCGAATCACGCTTCTCTACCGCCACGACGTGAACACGAAGCGCCCACACTGGTGCTTGCTTTTCTCAAATGCTGTTTCACCGTGGTCTACCGTCGAGAAGACCAGGTGTGCCACATCGACTAGCCACCTCGCTGCGATGCTATGAGCTACTTCTAAGCAGTGCCATCACGATTGCCTCAGCAACGTCGCCGACTGCCGATCGAGCAGACTCGCGTTTGCATTAGCGGCATATTTATCCTCAAGGTAATGGGAAGTAACCGACCTCACATGGGACATTGGGATTGGTATTGTGTTTACTGGTCTCTTGGATCAGTTTTGGAGTGGCATGCAAATGGGCGGACGCCTCTTACCCCAATGCAACACACTTGCTACTGTTGATGCAGTGGTGGGTGCGAAGGCGTCCACCCATCAGTGCATCGTGAATGGGCTGCGATGTATGCAACGGTCACTGAATGTCTCCACTTCGAAAAGCGGCTTGCAGTTCTCATTTTGGCCTCGGTTCGATGATGCCAACTGTGGCTTGCAAAATGCGTCGAAGTGAGGTGACTGGTGCGATTGAATCTGCGCAGCTGTGGCAATTGGCAGCATCAGTTGTAGGAGGAAGACGAGAGGCAGGAGGCAGGAGGCAGGAGGAGGAGCACTGGAATGCATTGAGGGGGCGTTGTCACTGGTGCAGCTAGTGAGGCACTTCCGAATGAGCAAAGTCGGTGTCTCGTGTCTTACTCACATTCACGCTCAGAATGGGACAGAAGGAGGCAGTCTTGCAAATGGATGTTCTGGCAACGCGCGTGCATTGATGACCGAGCAGCACTGTCACAGATGCTGCTAACTTTCACTGACGCACCTTCTATTGCAAAACAACGTGACATCATAACACACCACAGTGACAAGGACAGTGGCAACATCACACCATCATCCACCAGAGCATGGCGGCAGCAATGGGGAGGGGGGAGGATGTACAAATGGGCTAGTGAGAGAGAAGAGCGCAGACGTAGTTGAAGGAAGGAGGGAGCGATACCTGCACCTGTAGAAGGGCGGGGGGGGAGGGTGACAACTAAATTGGAGGAAGTGGGTGGGTGTCCCTGTTGTGGGAGGGGAGGTGGGTGGTTGAAGCACTGTGTGTGACGGAATGCATATCCTGTAGTAGGGCAGTGCGTACGACGCTGGTGTTTTGATTTTGTTACTGTCGTCGGCGTTGTTGTCGTCGACGCCGTCTAAGTGTTTTCCTTGTTAATGTACCTGTGTTTGTGTGTGTGTGTGTGTGTGCGTATGAGTGCGTGCGTGCGTGCGTGCGTGCGTGCGTGCGGGCAGACGGATGGATGGGGCGAAGGTTGTGCGTTGGCGGTGGGTGGTGGCAGTGGTGGTGGCGTGACTGAAGAGCGTGTTGTTTTGTTTTATGCGTTGTCCCTTCCTTTGTTGCACTGCGATGTGCTATCATGCACTGTGCTGTGTTACGTCCTAGCTCTCGCACATGACCATATCACTCGCTACCTCGCAGTCCTGTTCGCCTGCATTGCCTACCGACCGACTGACTGACAGGCTGTCTGACTCTGTCTGTCTGGCTGACTGACTGACAGGCTGTCTGTCTGGCTGGCTGACTAAGCACTGTGCCATGTGGGTAAGTGATGAGCTAACCGACTGAATAGACGGCTACGTGGTGTCAGTCGGAGTCAGCCAATGTGCGAGTCATGCTCTGGTGGTGGATTCCCTCTGTGATGAAACGCTTGCACCTTGCTTTCTGCTGAACAGCACGCCATCCTCTTGCGTAGTCGACAGGCACATTTGGAGGAAGATGGGTTGGGAGATTGAGAGATTAGGTTTGAATACGTGGAAGTCGATCTGTGGCGAAGTGTTGTTGCAAGTGCTGGTGGTGGTGGTGGTGGTGGTGGTGGTGGTGGTGCTGCTGCTGCTGCTGCTGCTGCTGCTTTCCTGCTTCGCTGACCTCGACTAGGCCTGATTGTCGTTCTCAGAGCTTCTTCCACAGGGATGCCCTCCACCACAATTGTCCCACCAACAACAGTCGTGTTAACTGACACAAATTGGAATGAAATCGATTGTAAACCAGAGCAGAAAGTGATGCAGTGAATAGCAGTTGCTGCGATGCCCTCGCCAATTCCCAAACAGCTCATTGCCAATTCCTTGTGTCAGCAATCACCTTTCAGACTGTACATTTGTGGGGTTGTGTGCTTTGCTGCTCGGCATTCCAGGGTGCGAGGAGGAGGCGGAGTTGATTTCACGCACGCACACACACGTGCCCGGAGGCCAACCTCGTTAACGAAACAATCAGTAATGATCTCACTCCTCCTTCTCACTTCCTTGTCCTCTTCGTGCTCATCAAAAGTCGTCAGTGTGTGGTGTTGCCATTTCAGCTCGACGTGATGCTGATGCAGCCCTCTCCATCCTCACCATTCGTGCAGAAAGCACACTTACCTTGCACTGCTCGCTAACCAGTTGGTGTTGTTTTCTTGATCCTCCCACTGCCACGAAACTGTTTGACGAATCAGCAGTGGTGGTAGTTGCGATGCTGACACGAAATGAAAGTTGTTCTCCTCCAACGCAGTAGCGGGAATCATGCCTGAAGCCACTTGAAGATGTAAGAGGCTTGTATGTAGACAGGGAAAGGTGGAGGGATTAGTTGTGTGGGCGTCCAGGGAAAGGTGGAGGGATTAGTTGTGTGGGCGTCATCAACGAGCCCTAGACACTTGTATGCCATTGTGAGAAATTCTACATCATCACCACGTGCAGTTACGTGTGACTTAAGTGAATTTTACATGCACAAGCCTTCACCCATTTTCATGAATCTCAGACAACCAACAAGAACGTCTGCAATTCCCCCTTCATTGTATCTTTTATGCGTAAAATAAAGCGTTCTGAAGCAACCGTCTTGGTGTGACAGATGTTGATATCTTTCCATTATCAAGTCTGGTTTAACCATCACATGTTAGTGAAAGAAATAATACTCTAACTGCTTTACGAAAGTGACGTTAACATTGGCAACCCTCCGCATTGCACCAATGTCTTACAACTGGTAGCTACCCCTTTGAAGTCCAGTCTTGACGATATGAGACCCACCGCCTCGATGAAAATTTTCCACATTAAGCTTTAGCCACTACGAGTCTGAAACAGGCAATAGCGTAGACATGCCTGAGAAGAACACAAGCCGCAAGGTCAGAAAAAGGAGGCATTTGTGTCTGAACGCTCAAATATAGCAAGAAATGGAGCAGGGAATAGCAAGGCACATACACACTCATGACTTGTCTATAATTAAGCCAAACAGTTAACAAAGGCACGAACAAAAGTCGGTCTGAATGATAGGACGGCAGTAAGAGAGGAGTGAGAAGTCAATTCCGCGTGAGCGGAGCGGTGGGCAGCCGTGAGGTCGGGGGGGAGGGAGGCAGCGGTTCCACCTGAACCACTCCATTGGTGTTTTTGCCTCCTGATTGATGGTGGGCAGTGCCGCTGTTAGCATTGCTGCTACTCATAGGACGATCCGTTTTCGGTGCTGTCAACACATCGATGACGGGTTGAAGGGGCTCCAGTTCCACAGATCGTACTAAGTCGAACTCCTGTACGGGTAGAAGCAACAAACATGTTTTACTACGGTGACGTCTAACTGTCCGGCAGTAAGATATCAAGACCGTGGTGCATGACCGCAGCCTCGCCAGGCATTACTGCGAAAAATTAGCTCGTGAGGCGCCTGTCTGGTTATGCATGCCAGGTCGACACAAGCTGTATTGACCACTCATTCTACGTCAGGGCTGCGTTCCAGGTGGAAGAGTACATTGAAAAGGATATGAGGACTCTACTTCATAAAATTCGAGTCTCTCTTTTCTTGAGCATATAAGCACAGAAGAGTCGGTTAGGCCTTAACGGTGCCCGCATTCTAAGGGGTCATGTGTCAACAATAAGAACTAATGGACATTTCCAATTCACAAAAGAGCATAAAGATTAAATAATGACCTATTTTAAGTAAAGAAAAAGGGCCAAAAGTCAGTAGAAATCAGATTCTAGAGATAAGAAGAGGAAAGGGGAGCGAGAGGTGGGAAACATGCTACTTACAAGGACAAAGTAGACAAAGTGCTTGAAAGAGGTGTTCAAGTGAGTGGCCTCGTCGAGGAGTTGGACCTCACGGAAGTGCACATTGTAGATGTGGGCATAGACCCGAAAGAGGCGTTTCAGGATGGCTTTTGCCACCTTTAGGAAGTTTGGTGGGAAGGGAACACCTAAAAGTAGATCACAAAGTATGGTAAGTGACGAGATGCATGCTTCTTCTTCAAGGGAAATCAACGTTCCAATCTCTTGTGCGATTTATTGGCAATCACGGAGAAGACTGAATTGATGGGCAGATTCCTTTAGCTTCCCGCTCACGACCTTCTTTAACAGTTCGCCAGTTTCAACCTGAATCTTTATTAAATTTCTATCCAAAATCATGGCTTATAGCGGCCTAAGGGATGACTCGGGTGGTACACTTGAAATTTTCCAAGATTCCAGCTATGAAAAGTTTCAAGCTAGCATCCTGGGAAACTTGGATTAAAAGTTTTTGAGTACACCATACCTCCAATCTTTATTAAATTTCTATCCAAAATCATGGCTTATAGCGGCCTAAGGGATGACTCGGGTGGTACACTTGAAATTTTCCAAGATTCCAGCTATGAAAAGTTTCAAGCTAGCATCCTGGGAAACTTGGATTAAAAGTTTTTGAGTACACCATACCTCCAATCTGCAACCTATACGACATCGAAGAAAGATGAAAGTCTAAAACTGCTGCAGTAAAAGGGTAGGAGACGTATTTGCGTTTCTACTTCTCCAAAAGATGCATTCAAAATATTCATCCAAATAGGGTGAGAAAATCAACTCAAGGTACGATAATCTTTAGTGGATTCGCGGAATGTTTGTGAATTTGTAGCATTCACTTTGTTTCCATCAAAAGACTATGACAAATTTTATGAGAACGTCAAGAAAATCACATCAACCAAATGTCACACATTTGTGTCAACTAAAAGCTTAATTCAAATTGATGAAGCTGAGTGCAATGGGATCATGGAGAAAGAAGAAGCAAAAAAAGGAAATTATCATTCTGGGACGGTAAAATAGCTTACAAATGCAAATACACCGCCATCTCTCGTGGTCGTAGTGACTGTAGCCGATCCGACTGTTTGTTATCAAGGCAGGGTCATATTTAACTTCTCGCAAGAAAAAGAAAGAGCCATGTCCTCGTGCAGAGATAAATTTTTGTGCCCTTCACTCTGTTAATGCAATTCCCATATGAGGTTAGCGGTCGACTTTACCTTAGGGCAACGAGTCTCACCTCCAAATTCCTGGTGAGGACAAACTAGCCTGTGGGAAAAATTTGCCACGTGATAGGATCGCGCCCACACACATGACCTCTCCAGTTCTCAAGATAAAAAAAAAGCAGTAGAAGATGGGAATACTTTACCTTAGAGATTGAACAACATTGTGAGGGGGTGTAGCAATCAGCATGACTTGACACCCAGTGCCTACTAAAATGACAGGCCTACACACGATCAAGATTTGCCTTCGCTCGCTCAGGTTTTGAGCAATAGCGAAACGTACTTTAGAATGGTTTCACTCCAATTAAAGCTTAAATGATAAAGTCTTTCGTCTCCAAAATTATCACGCACCCACACACACACATATACACACGGACCTAAAGCATTACCATTCAGCTTACTTAAACTATCAGATATTTCAGATTGTCAAGCCCTAGATTGAAAGATCGGTCTTACAAACACCTTCTCATGGGGGATTGCACGATCCAGGCAAGTGTGTACGCCATTCTCTCCTCCTTCCAGGGATGTGCACAATACCAGTGGGGAGGCTGAAACCAGGGTAGATTAACGCTAACTATGTCTTCCAAGGGAATGACGTAGACCTCCTGGATCATCTATTGCATGAAACCATTGGAGAACAAGTCAGAGAACGTTATAACTTCTAAGGAAAGGAAGAGCCTTCAACAGAGCGTTAAATCACGCCTTCACAATACTTGAGCATCCAAGTTGTGTCAGTGCAAGTGTCAAGTGAATGAGGCAATGTTCTAGAGACTGATCAAATGCATACACTTTGTTGATATCCATCACAAGACTCAGATATGTTCAGCGAAATCAGTGGATGTGATTCAACAGTACCTACTCTACCAAACGAGTTTCATGGGATTCGTGATAGAAACTACTGCCATGAGTCCTTCTGGAGTAGATAAAGCACTTTTTTTCCAAAAAAAATTCTAATCTTGAATTTGAAGAAAAGGATGCTTTTATTCACGTGATGAGAAAAAATCCACCGTTAGGTTGAAAAACAACAATGAAATAAATAGCAGAGGGAGAGGATTACACAACACCGTGGATTGAAGAGGTCAGTAAGTGGAATCTAAATCAGAGAGGCTTAAAGTAAAGCCAAGATTTACTTATGATTGATAAAAAAAGTACTCCTGTTAAGACTAGAGAACCAGAAGACCTAAGAGAGCACGTGT
Source organism: Taenia saginata (assembly GCA_001693075.2). NCBI lineage: Eukaryota > Metazoa > Platyhelminthes > Cestoda > Cyclophyllidea > Taeniidae > Taenia > Taenia saginata. The sequence continues at coordinate 108,897 of LWMK02000103.1, forward strand.
GATACCCTCAAAACCAAACATGGCGATGATGTAGAACTTCTTACAATGACATACAAGTGTCTAGGGCTCGTTGATGACGCCCACACAACTAATCCCTCCACCTTTCCCTGTCTACATACAAGCCTCTTACATCTTCAAGTGGCTTCAGGCATGATTCCCGCTACTGCGTTGGAGGAGAACAACTTTCATTTCGTGTCAGCATCGCAACTACCACCACTGCTGATTCGTCAAACAGTTTCGTGGCAGTGGGAGGATCAAGAAAACAACACCAACTGGTTAGCGAGCAGTGCAAGGTAAGTGTGCTTTCTGCACGAATGGTGAGGATGGAGAGGGCTGCATCAGCATCACGTCGAGCTGAAATGGCAACACCACACACTGACGACTTTTGATGAGCACGAAGAGGACAAGGAAGTGAGAAGGAGGAGTGAGATCATTACTGATTGTTTCGTTAACGAGGTTGGCCTCCGGGCACGTGTGTGTGCGTGCGTGAAATCAACTCCGCCTCCTCCTCGCACCCTGGAATGCCGAGCAGCAAAGCACACAACCCCACAAATGTACAGTCTGAAAGGTGATTGCTGACACAAGGAATTGGCAATGAGCTGTTTGGGAATTGGCGAGGGCATCGCAGCAACTGCTATTCACTGCATCACTTTCTGCTCTGGTTTACAATCGATTTCATTCCAATTTGTGTCAGTTAACACGACTGTTGTTGGTGGGACAATTGTGGTGGAGGGCATCCCTGTGGAAGAAGCTCTGAGAACGACAATCAGGCCTAGTCGAGGTCAGCGAAGCAGGAAAGCAGCAGCAGCAGCAGCAGCAGCAGCACCACCACCACCACCACCACCACCACCACCACCAGCACTTGCAACAACACTTCGCCACAGATCGACTTCCACGTATTCAAACCTAATCTCTCAATCTCCCAACCCATCTTCCTCCAAATGTGCCTGTCGACTACGCAAGAGGATGGCGTGCTGTTCAGCAGAAAGCAAGGTGCAAGCGTTTCATCACAGAGGGAATCCACCACCAGAGCATGACTCGCACATTGGCTGACTCCGACTGACACCACGTAGCCGTCTATTCAGTCGGNCCCCCCCCGCCCTTCTACAGGTGCAGGTATCGCTCCCTCCTTCCTTCAACTACGTCTGCGCTCTTCTCTCTCACTAGCCCATTTGTACATCCTCCCCCCTCCCCATTGCTGCCGCCATGCTCTGGTGGATGATGGTGTGATGTTGCCACTGTCCTTGTCACTGTGGTGTGTTATGATGTCACGTTGTTTTGCAATAGAAGGTGCGTCAGTGAAAGTTAGCAGCATCTGTGACAGTGCTGCTCGGTCATCAATGCACGCGCGTTGCCAGAACATCCATTTGCAAGACTGCCTCCTTCTGTCCCATTCTGAGCGTGAATGTGAGTAAGACACGAGACACCGACTTTGCTCATTCGGAAGTGCCTCACTAGCTGCACCAGTGACAACGCCCCCTCAATGCATTCCAGTGCTCCTCCTCCTGCCTCCTGCCTCCTGCCTCTCGTCTTCCTCCTACAACTGATGCTGCCAATTGCCACAGCTGCGCAGATTCAATCGCACCAGTCACCTCACTTCGACGCATTTTGCAAGCCACAGTTGGCATCATCGAACCGAGGCCAAAATGAGAACTGCAAGCCGCTTTTCGAAGTGGAGACATTCAGTGACCGTTGCATACATCGCAGCCCATTCACGATGCACTGATGGGTGGACGCCTTCGCACCCACCACTGCATCAACAGTAGCAAGTGTGTTGCATTGGGGTAAGAGGCGTCCGCCCATTTGCATGCCACTCCAAAACTGATCCAAGAGACCAGTAAACACAATACCAATCCCAATGTCCCATGTGAGGTCGGTTACTTCCCATTACCTTGAGGATAAATATGCCGCTAATGCAAACGCGAGTCTGCTCGATCGGCAGTCGGCGACGTTGCTGAGGCAATCGTGATGGCACTGCTTAGAAGTAGCTCATAGCATCGCAGCGAGGTGGCTAGTCGATGTGGCACACCTGGTCTTCTCGACGGTAGACCACGGTGAAACAGCATTTGAGAAAAGCAAGCACCAGTGTGGGCGCTTCGTGTTCACGTCGTGGCGGTAGAGAAGCGTGATTCGCTTCCTTTCGCTTTCTTGCTCTTTGAGCTCCAAAAGCCGATTCCACCAACTTGACTTCGCATTGATGTGACTGGCAATAACAGTAGTTTGATGCCATGTGATGACGCAATGTGAGATAGGCTTCATATAATCCCTCTTCTTCCTCTTACTTTTCATCACGAAGCGGTGATATTAGTGTTGCGGTCAGTTAATTAGTATCGCACACCGCCTCCGGGAACCGATTTGTGCTTGACCACCGCCTAATCATCCACTCACTTGCAACTCTTACACACGACGCATTTTGGAAGTGAAAACCACGCAGTACAGTAATTCCTGTCCTACTTTCACTTAGTGGAAACGTCTCCGTGAGAACTCCACAGTGATCATTATGACAAATCCCACCTTCTTGGAGGCACACTCCGGCAGCCACTACTGGATCAATTCAAATCGGATCACACCCTCATTTCCACATTCTCTCACTACTTACTTGTCAGTGTAAGCAGGCCTTTGTGATCCAACACCTTCTTCATGCTGATGTCGAAACGCGAAGCCGTCGCCTGATGGTACTGCCTTCACCATGCCTTTTGGGTGGCTTTGGGGAAACTACACAATCGTTCGTCACTTTCTTGCACTTTTGGTTGCATTTCTCATTGTAACATCCTTCAAGTCCACTTTACTTTGCCCTAGCTAAGTCTGTCATTCATGTGTAGCACACAGACACAGGTGGAGAAATGAGGGCGACACACTCATGTGACACTGGTGGCAAACCCACCAAATAAGTCACACCAATTAGAGGTAATTTATAAGCATGAAAGTATTCACCCGGTTTCGATATGATTTGTTCGCCGTTAAATCAACTATCACAGCAACGCTCTGCAAAGGTGCCAGGAGAGAGCATCCACTTTTCCCGTTCTGCTTTGTGTACCATGATTGAACCATTGGCTGTAACTATGCGACCTCCTACCACCACCTATGCCGCGAGTCACGTCTCTGTCGCCAGTCAAATAAGTCATATTCCACCGATCTCATGCATTTCTATACGCTTGGAAGCGAAGAGGATGTCAAGGAAGCACAGGAGACCCAGTCTGTGCGTGCATCGCTGCCATCGATGGCAAAAGTGCCCTCCACCAGCCAATCAGCAGTCAGGTGATCCCCATTCGGACGACTGGTCGATCAATCACGTGAGTGTAGACCGACCGTAGCGACGCCCATGGACGCCTTGCCTTGCCTTGCCTTGCTGTGCCTTGCCTTGCCTTGCATCAGCATCACCTTGGTCTCGATGAGACACAGCACGAACTGTTCAGGTAGGACCGACTCTTGGATGGTCTCATTGCCTATCCCAATGAATATTAGCCCACAAGGCGAGTTGCGTAGCTTTACTCCGATACAGCCGGTTTATTCCCTAATTTCTAGCTCAAACATCCCATAGTCAGCCTGTGCAAAGGGTAGGTTTCTGCTAATTTTGCCACTCAACTACCGTGGGTGACTGAAAGCATACTGTGTGAGCAAGTGAGAGCGTTCGTTGCATGGGCTTTTTTTAAACATCCTCCATTCATATGCAAGTTATTAATAGCAAAAACTGACTTCACACTGGTAAAGTAGCCCCCTAGTACACACGAATCAGGTGACCCCATCAAAGAATTGAGATTCAGCCTCGCTCATTCCAAGAACGGCTCATCGATTAAATGTTGTCATAAATTCGTTTCGCATTCACCAATAAGACCCCACCGTGGATGCAAGTAGACCATTTCACCAAATTTAGTCGTTGCTTCAGCCAAGAAGCGATAATTTGTCTCAGCTCAAGATCATGCCACACAAATCATATTGCCATAAACCCAAGCACTGTACTTGTAATGCGCAATTTGATGCGACCTCTGACATCGCAAACCAATAAACCAGTCTTATGAGACTGGCAGGCATTGCGTGAAAGACAGATCAGTAAATGCCCTACCGCAATCCATTTACCAAATTCGTCTTCTCCACTTACAAGACTTCTCTAAATAATGTTACTGTCTTAAAATCATGCCATTACTTTAGGTAGCTTCCAAGGATTGAATAGGACGGGCCTACTATTATTTCTCACCTGCTGTCCAATTATTACTTGGAAAATAAATTTTTTTTCCGCTAATCACACGAGGTTAAGTCGGATTGCTTGAGGAGGGTGACGTATTTTAAAGCATAAAGTTGGACAAATAGAGTGCTATACGTTTGAGGCTAAAACAAACACGTGACTGCATGCATTTTCAAAAAGGTAGTTTAAAACATGGGATCGCAAAACCGCCGATAAGTGGAACAGGGAATCTCAACTGTCGGGACGTACTGTCAACAAAGTGCTTCCTCCACAAAAGTAGTCAGTCATGGAGCATAGAAAGACTAATTAATTTCTTTAAAAAACGCCAAAGACGCACCAATTTTCGACGGGAAAATCGCCTCATTTTCCAGCTGGTTCTGTGTCCACGTCATTAGGTTGTTGATGTACCGAGGAGCGGAACACTTAACTGGTTTCTTTACCGTTTGTCCATCCGCCCAATAGTACTCATATCGAGGGCCTGCAGACATGATTGGACACGTTGTGTCCGTGCAGAACTCAGCCAGCGTACCGTACAGCATATTTATCTGTTGGAAGAACTCCACAGCTGGAAGGGATAATTACACACGTTAATTCATGAATAAGTAGAGGGTGGTAGGATGAGCATACCGACTCACTGTTGACAGCCACCCATTCACAGAGGTCCTCCCCCGTTGGTAGACGGACAGCCTGTTTGAGATCACCACTTCCAAGGGTGCCCGCTGCTTCTGGAGGCAGGATACAGACTCCGTTGGCGTTGGTTGTTACACCGCCACCACCGCTGACAGTAGTACCGATTGCGGCAGCACCACCATTCTTGTTGCACTCACTCCCGCTATTTTTCTTCTGACGGAAGGTACGAGAGCCTGCACGACTGCTGTGGAAAAAGAAACGTTAAATAGTCTAAAAGTGAGGGTAATTAAGGGGGGAAAGGATTAACAGCACCGCAAGCCACAAACGTGCAAGTGTGCGAGTAGTGGAAATAAATATATATGACTCAACGATCCGCTCAACTAGCCCACAAGGTTACGTGTCAGTAGGGATAAAGGAAATGTTAAAAGGTAAGAAGATAGTTGATTAGGAATAAATGGGGGAAGTTAGGTGCCAAGAATTAGAGCATCATACAAATTTGGCAAGGAACGAGGGAAAACTACCATCTTCGAGAGCTTTCCTTCACTTCAAATGGATTCACGACACACCAGAAACGTCTTTTCATGTGGCTAGTATATTACCATGTGCTAAAAAATACAATACTGGTTGCAGAGATGCGGAAGTAAGTACCCATTAGGAGCAATAAAAGAAAGCAAATTTGGAAATTCTGTAGACGGAGCACTAAGAGCTATATGAACGTTCAGATGGTAGCAAAATTAGAACCGCATAACAGAAGTATGAATAATGATAACTTTTGCTATAAAATGCCATAGCTTTGTGATTTGCTTTGCCAATGAAAACAATGATTTGCACAGCTAAGTGGCTATGTAAAAATGACAATCTAAGACAGATAAAACCATTTTACTATGCGAAGAATGTCTTAAGTGGCATTTCTAATTCAGGAAGATGATTTGTGGGTCCTTACAGTGCCGCACACAGCAGTGAAAAAACAGCAGTGCGGTAAAATTATCTTACAAAATAAAATTCATTTGATGAAGACCAGGAATTCTGCCGATAGTAAAGGGCAATCCTTGAAAGTACACCAAGCCCTAGAATAGCCAAAGAACTTTGAAGGGAATACGAGGCATATGAACTCATTGGAACAAACACATTCTTAAAATTTCAAGGTCAGTAAATTTACATTACTACACTAGTGTTTTAAACCTAATTGAATGCTACAAAACTCGAACTGCAAAATCTATAAGGGAAATCGATGCAGCAAATTAGCTCACATTCTCAGACATTGGGAACTAATCCAGTAAGTCTCACGCAATATATTAGGGAACTTTTTTTGCAACAAATTGTCAATGTTCTATAAAAAGATTCTTAGAGGAGATACATCAGCACCTACGTAAAATTAATTTTGTAGCTTTGCAAGCCTTTTAAAGGAGTAAGTAAGAGAAATTCTTGCATTAAACTTGAAGATCAATTTGATAGGTTTTCGGTCGCAACATCTGCGTGCAATTACACAGCAGGCCGTAGGTCAAGATCAGTGGAGCAACAAATTATTTAATGCTTCAATCATTTGCATGCCATTACTAAATTCGCAAAATTTCGTGTTGATCACACCTTAGCTAGAGTTTCAGTGCTTAGTTTTTTACAAAGATAGTAGTCAACTTGCATTTTTACCCCTATTGAGAGACACAACTACTGCCTTTCTCTATTTCACCAAGCTGCCTAAAAGGTTCCAGCGGTGTATTTAGATTCGTGTACACTTTATGAAGGAAAGGCCTTTGAGATTTCGTTTGCCATTTATGCTCCTTAAAGGGCGTTAAATTGGGTCACAACTATCGTGTACGTTTGAAATGGGTTTTTAACGTGAATTACACACGCCTTCTGTGCAATATCAATGATACGCTTCGTTATAATTTGATGGCTTCTTTTTAGTTTTGCTCTCGTATGTATCGCCCTTTTTCTATTAATTTGTCGTTCTGATGTGCAAACGCCATTCTTTTTTTTTTAGCTAACTTAATTCATTGTAATTGCTAAGCCATTTTGTACCCTGTGGTGACAATCGTCCAGTTTGTTTCTGCACCAAATTTAGTTAATATCGTTTATATCTTTTTCTATCTTCTAGGTAAGATTTTGGCAGTGATTTTCCTTTAGCTATTAACAGTTTAATTATAATGATCCTCGCCGTTGTCGTACTTTTTTTGCTAGGTAACCGTCTTTTCGAACTTATATTCTAATCTAGCCCGCTTACATTTTTGGCCCTATGCATTGTTTGTAAGTTTATGTGATTTTTATTAGAATGATTTAGTCAAACTAACAGAAAGCTAAATCGTCTTTTTCTGATGGTCCTTCTGCAATCTTGCGTTGGTTTTGTGGCATTAACTTTTTATTCACTGTTTTTTATGTGCCTATCTTATCTGTTGAATGGGGCACAGATTTTGGGCACTCCCCAATGACCTTCAAACCTTGTTAACATGATAACATCCCTTTGGGGAGCAGTGACGCGAGATAGTAGAATTAATAGCCTCTACACACACAAGCATCGGAAACTGCGTTTTTATTGGCTTGCTTTTTGCGTACACACATGCACACGCGCAATGTGTGGAGATATTTTCTCACACAGAGACAGAGGCACTCCTACATGCTCTTCGACGGTAGTTCACCACGTGGCCTTATCGCACTCGCGGGGATTCTTACCTTGTTCCTCGTACTAGTGTTCTACTGCTTTCCAACTTTTTACTTGGTGTTCATGCCGCTAGAGATTAATTCATGCTTCCCGAATGCACCTGCTGATCGTGGTAAATGTTTATTCATACCAATATTTAGTGATTTCAGCAGGCGCAAAATAATCAGCCCTCCCTGTAAGTTCATCTGCAGTTAACTTGGTTACCCGAAGTCTTGCAGCTTTAGGGAGGGTTCCCTCAATATTCTTCTCAGGTTACTCTACAAGGAACGCATTAATCTTTGCCACACGCTAGCATTTAATAAATAAAGTGCCGAGAACGAGCTAATAGGTACTCACTAATTTTGCCTCACCCTTTTGCTAAATTTGAAGCCGTGGCGATTCAGAGTATGTTGGGTAACCAAAAAGCTCGCACTGTTTTTTTGGTAAAAATCATCCGAATTTATTGTTTTGATTTGTTGTTAGGGCGCTTGCCCATTCCCTGCGACTGTTTTCATAAATGGATTGATAAGCATTGGGCTGTTGCTACAGTAACTTTCTGTGACCTCTTTTCTCTCATTTTAAACCCTCATACAACCAAGTGTCAATTAATGGTGCATGTGATTCGAGCTTGTTTGCTTTGGGAAATGAGTTAAGAAATGGCTTTCAGCGATGAAAGATGTCATTGGGTATACTTAAGCCACCCACTTACTCACAAGCGCATTTAAGGCACCCGTAACTTCATCTTTAGATTGCTCCGTTTTATGCGGGTATTTGTGTGCACGGTGACGGCAGTCGTGGGCTGAAGATGTAGGTGTTTGCTATGAGTTACTCTCGTATTAAAGACTTCAACCTCCAATTGAGATTCAACTGCCTTAGTGCGACACAGCTTGAGGGTGTATAAGCAAAACCTCTCCTTCTTCTGCTCTGTTCTTATGACTTAAATCGCAAAATTTGGCTGTAAATAGGTTTGTACTTGACGAATGAGGGAGGCTGCATTGTCTCCATGCCTATTTTTGTCCTTCATATTACCAAAACGTTGGTTCTTCATGGTCCGGGTGGTGATTTCTCACACATTTTGTCGCCAGCTTTTGAAAATCGCATTATCACCTGCCACGTTGGGTAGGATAGGATAATGGGGTGAAATGGAAGGAGAGTGGGGGAAAATGAGACCTAGGCCCAGGTTGTTTGATCTTAGAGTCGCAACTATTAGTCGAGGTACTATTTGTGGGGGCTCTGCATCCCATTTGATGATGCAGGCCTGTAGATCCTACGCTGTTGTGCTGGTGATTTCAACAAGTACAATATTTTAAGAAACGTGCTTCTTTGTGTCTGTTCCAAAGCTCGCTCTTCACTTTGTTTGGATATGATTTTAGCCACTCTGTTGACTCTTACTACGTACACGTGGATTCTAATTTACATTCATAGCTCTTGCGTGCCGACAATGTTTTTTTTGTACAAAATTCATTTCAGGGTGCGTGACCCTATGAAGTTTTTAAACTTACCTACAGTTAACTTATTTGTCCATTTTCAATGGCGAAAAATCTTCGTAGTCTTCAATAAATTATTCCACCCTCTGTAATTTGGACAAATGTTCATCTTTGGTCCCTTTCCGGTGCGCAGTATTGAAGTACTTCTCTGACAGCAGTTGTTGGGCCACTGACTTTCCACACATTTAACTGCCTCTTTTTTGCTAGTCTGCTCCGTGATTTCTTCCTTGTTTTTCGTGTACATGGTGTTGGTTGTAGATAGGTTGTGGAGAGCGCTCCAAATCCAGCACGAACATCTCAGTCCTTGCACCAACACCCTCTGTGGCAACAATTTTAATAATAATTTGACTTATGTCCTTTTCGAGTTCAAGACTTCTCGAATCTGAATATGTTATGATTCGCAGTACCTCCATAACGGTCATTCTCGTGCCCTCACCAGCCTTTATAGTCGATCTTCCTTCGTTCTTTGTGGCTTTAGATGAATGCGTGAAGCCTTCTGTATCTGTTATATTAGTAGAGTCGTACTAAAGCCTTTCGATCCCCCCATGGAGTCTAACGAAGACGACTCCACAAGAGATACCTTCTTCTCCACACAGAGCACACATTGTTGATGGAGGCAACTGTGCTCCTGGCACAAACCCTTACACTCCCGACCACAGTGCTTAACGCATGCCAGAATACCACTCTTCTCTTATGGTTGTAATTGTCATATGCATTCGACAGGCGTATTTCGGCTAAATTTGACTCTCCGTATGCAGGTTGGACTTACACCTAAGTAATGAGTGGAGATATCGTTTCAATTTTGTTCGCAGTTGTTAGTGATGTGCACTTCCAATGCTCGATTCGTTTTATAATGCCTCAATTTAATGTCTTGTCTGAATCCTTCGTGAAAAGACAACCTGTGTGGGTGTGGGTTAGCGTTGCAATTTCTCAGAGCGCTTTCAAGAGATTTCGTTGTTTTTTTTTTCGTCTCATGGGAAATTAGTCATGAGGCAACTGTGGAGCGCAGTCAAGCGGTAAACTTTCTTTGTCACTATTTATCTCATTTGTCCATTGAATTTGCCCTCTAAGACGAAAACTTATGGTCCCGTCTAATCATCCTCCCGTTTTGTTTATTTCGTTCGTAGTGATCTTGTTTTGCGATTCCTTCATCTTGTGGCATAGACGCATGAACTGAACTGATCAGTTCATCTCATATGAACTGAAGTGATGGCGCAATTCCTGGGTGACCGCTGCTTAATCAGAAGGTCAAAATCGTAGTTGCTAAAGCGTGCTTTAATGGTCCCTCCTTAATGACATATTGGAGTTGCGATTAGGGCACCACAGACTTTGTCAATCAGTCTTCAGCTAACTTGTTGTGAAGCACTGTCTTCACCATGACAACGAATTAGATGATGGGAGAAAATGTGTACGGGGATTAATCGTGGCAACATTAGTGAAATTAAGGGTGCCAGAAATCAGTTCCAAGATTCTTTCCCAACTTTCCGTGTTTACAGTGATCGTAAATTGCTGGCCGTGTGGCGTGCACCGCATTCGTCACTCCAGTGCTATCATATCCTACGCTGACTACGAAAGAAAGGGTGGATTTTATCTCCAGGACAGGAGAGGTAAAATTCCTATTCTTTCTGCTTCACTGCAGAAATGCCAATTTTTGCACTACGCTGTTAGGATACCTGGCTTTCCAGTTAGAGGTAGTCAACCAACTTACTCTCTCAAAGTAATACTTGGAGTCTTCCTCTTACTGGTCTAGTAACTTGAGGAATCCCAGCCATACTTTGGACCTATGCTGGTGCAATAGGAAACCCTTGGAAAACTTCTCTTTTCTTTTGTTACAGCCCAGGCATGCAATCCACATCACCACCCCCACCACCACCGTATGCCTCGAAGCACACGATAATTGCTGCACCGCCCGCTGTCTCGAATCGTTCCGGTCTCACCTCTCTCCTCTCGCCCACTAGCAAGTCGCCCTCGCCCGATCCCTCAGGTCATCGAGTGTCTACTGCTCTCAACATCACCTTCTCTCCACCCCCCGCAAGTGACGGGAATAGTGGCTTCGTGCTTGAACAGCCCCGACGTCACGTTGTCCAACGTGTTTCCACTCCCCCACCACCACCTGTGAACACCTCCAGCCCTGCTGCGTCAATTGTTAATGCCACTCCTACTGAATGGAAACCCGGTGGGTCTCAAATTGTGGCAGTGTAAAACTCCATATCCTCATCGAAAGGACTGTTATCATTACGAAAGACATTCAAGTCTAGTGGTGATTATTTTATGTGTCAACTGTCACATTTATACACTTGGATCAGTTTTTAATCAGTATCTCAAAATATTCAACGACGCAGGGTTTGGCAACGCGGCTAATCCATCCCAAGAAATTCCTGACCTTGTCAAAATGAGTTCTCGATGAAATACTTCGCCCATCACACGGGTGGTCATGTTTTGATCGGCCTGTTCTACCGCTTGGAAACGGAACCACCCCAGTTGAGATCGGTATATGGACGTACGGACGTCTCTAAAAATGCCTAGCCCTATTCAGATGTTCCATTGTTGAGCTACTGAGCGTCAGCATCACTGTGCCATTTGTTTGTGTGCTTATGTGTGTGTATGCGTATGTGAAATCCCGTATCAATGAGCGGGTAGCCTTGAGTTTGGCTCTTACACCTTTGCTAGTCCGCTTGATTCATCACCAAACGCTGTTGCACCCACACACAGTCATTATCACTGTTGAATGGACTGGACTACATTACCCTACTGCCTATGAATAATTAGGAAAGCACACTAGTCTGTGTGGTTCCGCCCGTAGTGCAGAATCAGGATTAGTGGACTGCCAAAATTTACAGGCACTGAAGAATCCGTGTGGCTAAATACTGTTCGTTTACATAGTTTGCGTCTTCATTTATGACGCTTATATTCTCTCATCGTGAGTTGATGCCGCCTAGCGGTTTATCTGAGGCCAATTCAGACACCGAAGTCGTAGAGGAAGGCATTGTATCCTCCAACAACCCACCTATCTTAACCAGCCAAGGTCATGATTGTTCATTTGAATTGACCTCAGCGTTCACCGCTGTCACCAATGTGACTGAAATTTATGGGGATTCAGAAGTACAACCAAAACAAATGTCCTGTTACGTGAAGTATTGCCTCCTCTGTGGGTCATTGCTTCGCATCATCAAATCACTCCGCCCTGGGTTCTATTGGCCAGGGTGGCAAGGTTGCACACTTGTCTCAACCAATGGGGATCTTCCTTGTTCTTTCGTTTCCGCATGCGTGCGTGTGTGCTAGCAGAAGGCATCGCAGGCAGGCACCAGTGGTGTGTGATTGTATTTGCGATTCTGATTGTGACAGGGGCGAGGCTAGGTGACGGGCAATGCTGTCGTCTGAACGGTGTCTTTTTTCACCCTCTAACTCTGATGCCCTACACCACCATCCTGTGGTTCTGCGTCGCGCTTCATCTGGCGCTACTGCAACTTCACCCAATCCTTCTACTTCCTCCTCTTCTTGTCCCACTCTAGGCATCTGTTCGAAGTGTGGTACTCGTATCACCAATGTGGCAACGGCGTGTCAGGCTCTAGGATGCTTCTACCACGACAAATGCTTCAACTGTTCCATTTGTCGTAAGTTCTCCTCCCTCTGTCTCCGCCCGTTCTTGATTCCTGTGAATGGTGTAATGGTAAACTTTTTTACCCGGTGTGCCGATAAACCATGTCCCTTTCAAATAGCTTTATTGCGCTAAAGGTAGATTTATAACCCCCGTCGTGCTTACCCTGTCAGGAATTATCCCATATTGGGGCCTTGTTTTTATTCGTTTTATTCATTTCGTTTCGGTTGCACCAGTCTACAGTCCCCCGGAGCGTGGTTTTGTCGCATGTTACATAGAAGGAATACAAGGATGAGTGAACTCGCATGAATAGTGCAATGGCACACCTGTACTTCATCAAACACTTATTTAGCGGCGTTAATTTCTCCTCTCCTCCCTCTATTTGTATTTATGACATACCATCCAATTTTCTCATCTCATTTTTCATCAATGGCTAAATGAATGAAGTAATCAACGCAGTAGTTGTCTGTAACCCTCTCTAAGGTTCCTCTGGGCTACACCTGTAGCAACTGTTGGAGGGTAAGTCGTGTGTACAACTACATTCGTAGCCTACCCAGAGGTCAATATACTGTCTGTGCATCAAATTCCGTTTTTCTTTTGCTGTCACAAAACAACAGTGCATGCCATTTAAACAGGCGCTGTTGGGTGCTTTTCTGGCTTGTAATTGCAAAAGAATGCAGCACCAAATGTATTCACTGGGTGCTAGGTCTTCACGCGTATGACGGAATCGACCTTTCCATTTCTTGCACTCCCATTGGTTGGTTTTGCTAATGATGCCTCTGTTGTGGGTTAATTTACTGCCAGTCCAGTTCTCGAAGTTGGGGGGAGGAGGGCGAGGGGAGGAGTGGGAAGGGGCAACTTACTATTAATTATGTTTGCTTGATTTGCACGAAACAAAAAAAACTACGTGCCTCAATATATGCACATGATTTCAGCATTATTGCAGGAATCCGTCCATTCACTTATCCATCTATTCATCTACCGGCCCTTGAATAAAGATTTGCTGTAGCTTATTGTAAAACTACCGTTTGAGCTATCCAGTGCTTCGGCATTCATCTACCTCGCATGAATCAGGTCATAGTCGAAGTCACCTCTCACACTTCGCCCCTTTTGCAAATCCTAAAGATGTTTTTGTGTCTTTATAAGTCGATTGAAGGTTTACCCCTTCCCTTCTCGTGGTCATGGTGGCTGCGACCTCCTGGACTCGAGGACCACCTCGTATCTACCATTGCCAATATGGTCGCTTTCAAAGTTCCTAATCCACCTAGGCCGACTTTACGAGGTAGAGGATGTTATTGCTGCATGAGGTAAACATTGTGGTGGAAATGAGTCTGCGTTCAAGGAGCAATTTATGTCACTCTTCACTTCAAAATGCCAGTTCTTTTGCTTCAAACCGTGGGAACAGGCAGCTTATCACTTAAGATTAGCCACGCACTTTTCCCATTTACGAAATGTTACTCCTTATCCGCAAGTCTTTATGAAAATTACAAGCCGCGTGTAAACATTCGACCCGTGAAGAATGCTTTGAGATAGTGGTGCTCCTCAGTATTTCTCTTTGTCGTCCAAAGTGGCATTGTCTGGTCCTGTGATCGAGGTTCCCTGGCATAGTGTTGTATTTACACTCTAATGATAAATCTTAAACCTTGGTTATAAATAGACTTACCTGGTACGGATTTTGTAATGCTTCTTTTTTTTTCCAATGTCCCAGACCGAACCTTACGTGGGAAGACATTTTACAAGGACCAGGATAAAATCTACTGCGAAGAGGACTACCTTGTCAGTCGTCACCTCTCTTAATTTTGTGCTACTTGCCGAGCATCATCAGTAATTTGACGTTCTCTTTTCTTTTCTACAACCTTTTAGTACTCTGGATTTCAGCATATGGCTGAAAAATGCACCGTCTGTGATCATATTATTGCTCCAACTGTGAGTTAATCCATCCTCTATTTAAGTAGTATCGGTGCATCTTACATATTTCAATTGTCATTTTGTAATTCAATTGATGCATTTAATTTTGGGAAAATGTGATTTCTTGCAGTACTGGTGATCCTTGTTAATCCTAGCCAGGATTCGTAATCTAGCGAATTTAGATGGTGTTAAAACGACCCCCAATTTCAGTAGTATCATAAATCCTGGCACTCACTTGGTAATTTGGCGGGCTCGTTCAGCGGTAAGATGACACCCTTTTTAACTATCTTTGGTGCGTCATGCGGAAAAAAACACTCCCTCTCTGAATCGTCTTCATTGAACCGAAGCCCAAAGCATTTGTAATGCATTTGTGACGACTTACTCGTCGAAAGAAAGGGGTAAAACTGTGGTTTCGAGAGCTCAAGTTTGATTTCCCAAAAGGCAACCTTGTCTTATTGTTGGCGAGATTGAGGCGTTTGCCAAGAAGTCAGCGTCATTTAAGGGCAGGAACCAAAAGGCCACGCAATTGCTTAACTTTGCAACAGGTACTGCGTCAATAAGGGGACCCCTTTCTCCTTTTGAACTTCGACTCAGGCGCCATGAGTGCTCCTGTAAAGTGTAATTAACTGTAAAAAGACAGCAAATTTGATACGTTGATTTTGTGTGCTACTGTAGATTCGGTTATGGATTCCTGAATACCAACCTTCCTTCAAGGCAAACATTGAATTCGTGTTTTTATTAGTCTACTTAACGGTTATTTAAGTAGCATGTGTGCGACTTGCTTATTTGTTGCAGATCGTGCGCGCAATGGGCAAGTCCTACCACCCGGGCTGCTTTCGTTGCACCATCTGCAACAAATGCATGGATGGACAGCCCTTCACCGTGGATCAGGAGGGACACATTTTCTGTCTCTACGACTACTACCTTGCAACGGCACCCACCTGCGCTGCCTGCGCCAATCCCATCCTCCCCGACTCGGTGTGTAACCTTCCTCTTTCCTTTGCCCATTTGGATCTTTAATCGCACTTGTTTATTCATTTATTCAATCGGCTATCCATTTGCGAATCTGTCCTCCCACCTTTCCACTCATCTATCCTGATTCGTCCCCGATCTTTCCAGTTCTTAATTTTCTTCACTCCCTCTTTGTACTGCTTGGGACACCATCTAAATGCATCTGCTTATTGTATTTTGCAGACGGCTGATGAAGTGCTCCGTGTGGTTGCAATGAACAAGGAGTTCCACATTGAGTGCTATCGTTGCGAGGTGAGAATTGATTGAGATCAAACAACTTTGTTCTTTCGTTTCAAGTGTTGAAAACCATCTTCTCTCTCTTTAACTCACTAATACTTGTTTTATTTTTGAGTGTTTTTATTCCTTTTTCTTGATTTTGGATTCCAAAATCTGTGGACTAACTTCCTTGCATTAAAATTGTGGATTATTTGTGCTGGGATCCAATTTCTTCGCAATTTAATTTCAATTGTCATCTGCCGTTTGTTGTTACTTAAATGCTATCAGTAAAAACGTTGAGTGTTTGAAAAGTTTGCCTAGTTTTCGATCCACCTCGCTGAAATGGCTTGCCATTGGCAGAAGGTAGAACTGTCGGGCCCGCAAATCCCCCCCCCCCTCCCTCCCTCCCCCCATAATGAGTCTGGTCTGTATGGTCCTTTGTTAAGCCACGTGTTGGCTGTCATCTAAAGAGGCTCACACGGATGCTATCTCACAAGTAAACGTGCTTCCCAAATTGGGGAGGAAGCGATAGAGTATCGACTCTCGATAGCCTTCTAGAGGTTCGTAGTAACAGGTAAATAAATTGTTGTTTTCCTCGCTGTTGGTAGGACTGTGGCATGTTGCTCTCTGATGAGGTTTCCTCACGTTGTTATCCCTACGTGGAGACCGGAGAAGACGGGACGCCTGGACGCACTCATCTACTGTGCTTAAAATGCCACCTGGCACGCATCGGTGCGACTCCAGCCCCAGGACAGAATCTAGACACGTTGCCACTGCAAGGTCGACGCCGGGGTTCTAACGGCTCCTCCTCTCTCGCCTCGTCGTGTGATTTGGGAATCGCTGGCTCCCTCTCCCTCACTCATAGCGGTGGAAGTGGTGAGAGATCGTCGCCATACTCTACTGAAAGGCGGATGATTTCGAAGCCTTGGCCGTCTACTGGTCGATCGGGTTATTATGGCACTGAGAACGATGGACGCTGAGTTGCTTGTTTGCTTCTTTATTCTTCGCATTATTCTTTTCCTTCTCTGTTTTTGTATTCTTTGATGGTGTGAAATGGAGCTCGTGTTGCGTGATCTTGACTTAAATGGTTGGGGTTTGAGAATTGTCACCAGCTTTTGGATTCAATGGGAATTAGTCTCTGGATTACATTATTTTAATACCTCTTTTTCGAACAGTGGGTGAGAGAATCGTCTAAGCTAGCAGGATCCCTTGACAATCTCAATGAACGAGCTTCAAAAGACTGCTGTCACATGTCTAGCAATGGCATTACATATGCATCCACTACTAGGCATGGATAGCCATCCTCTGCTACTTCCCTCCTATTTCGATCCACTACTGCCACCAAATGGCAGTTGAACTTGCTGGACGGTGGATTCAAGTACGTTATGATTTACATCATTGGAAAGAATTGGCTTGTTACGTAAAATGGTCTTGGTACTGCCTTCGAGGGAAAGATTGATGAGTCAACTGCTTAGGAATGCTTGGTGATGCATTCCTCTGCATAGCCTTGCAATGCAAAAGCCATCTCGCTTCACAGGTCGGTCAAGAAACAGCGGTGTGGTCGGTCATGAGATCTTAAGCTGTGTTTTCAAGTGATCATTCATCCCAGAGGCCGCCAGTCTGCCTTTTGTTTTTTTTTGAGTAGGTACCGGCGCTCTTCATGGTCACAGTTCCAATCACCTCCATTCGTCTTACCGGTTTATGAGGGGAAGCGCTAAGTACACTTGCTAGTGAAGATAAGTTTATTTTCCCGGTCTCTGGCAACACATACAACTGCCACACCTGTAACATTCATATATACTACGAATCGGCAGGAGTTCAGACGAAGCTTGAATTTACAACCTCGATAATTCATTAACCTGGCTGGAATATGCCTAGGCACTCGCATGTTTTGATGTGGTTCTGCACAAAGATTGCACCACGACCATATCTGAGCATTAAAAGTACAAATGGGTCCAGACAGACGTCTGTACCACTCGACTGTCATATGGTAGACATAAACCGGTATAGCATGTGTTACGAACCATCGCCTCCCTCCACTCCCTCCCACTCTTTCGGGGTTGTCACTCACGTGCCTAGGAAATGCCACTCCCAGTTGGCGGTGCGTTCTTTCCCTTTTGTGATCTTCAAAACTCCTAGCAGGGGATAGTTGAGAACCTGTGTGAATGTCCCAATTGTACCGCCCAGACGTCTGTATTCAATCATTGGTATCGTCGGTGGGTAGGGTCAATCCTCACACATTCTTTTGTTTTTTTTGTCTTCTTTGGTATTAATTTAATGCAAGAATTTGTTCTACCACGCAAATTAACTGTCGCAGTGGCTTACTTTACAGATACTAATTAAATTAATAAGTAGACCCTTCTTGGGTGTATTTACGGTGACCCTTTTGTGAGTGTCATTTAGCCTTTTTAAGTTGGTATATTTCACTTGAATAATGCAAAGTACTTACTCATATTTTGGCTAAAATAATATCAGTAACTGCGTTTAGGGGAAAGGAAAATGCCTTGTTATTTGAAGGAAAAAGTGGCAAGGTACTGTGTTTGTTCAAGCTCCTATTTACCCAAATGAAGTAGCTAAAAGGACAGTTGAGAAGCCTAAAAGGTAAACAGTCCAGGGTAGTTCATCTCGTGTGTCTTTGAAACTTAAACACGTGTTGAAAGTCTGATTACGCTAAGTGAATGAAATGGAAAGACTTTTAAACCAAATTTTGATAATTGCAAATGCTTGTTTGGGGAGTAAATCAGTGGGAAGGCATTGCCTCTAACCTGTGTGGTGATCGTGATCGCTATATATCAGTGCCAAACTTACGATAATTTGACTACTGGAATAACTTGGAATGCAGCATTATATGCGTTCCAACACGTCGCCATGGCACTCTTTGAATACTGTGTATATATTTTCTCCCTACAAGGCGGTCATAAACTGTGCCGGGCTCCTGGTTCAAATCAGACACCATGGCGTGGTGATAATTGTGGAGAGGGGAATGGGGGAGAGAGGGCAGTGAGAGGGAGATTGTAAAAACAGCGATGCTTTGATATTTATGGCTCCCAAAATACGGTTTCATTACTAAACGCCACGCCAACCAAACCTAGTAGTATCTGTCACATGTGTGCTGTCTAGTTGATTAGGCGTCTAGACGTCTGGATGGAGAATCTATCGTGGGTTTGTGTGTGTGTGTGGTAGCCATAGAACACTTTGGTTATATCCAGATCGTAAATGCAGACTACCATGGTGTGGATGTCTCAAAATAACTTTCGTGGAAATAGAATACTATCTTCATAAAGTTAGCTTTCTTTGACTGAGAAGGTGGAGATAGAGATACGAGAGGAATGAAGACTCAAAGAGGCGATAATTCCGTTTGAGCTCTCGAACCTCTTGCCAAACCCAATGAAAGAGCTTCAAAGGTCTGCCGTCACATGCCTAGACATGACGTGACTAGAAGATAGAGCAGAATGGGTACCAAGTGATCCGTGCCGTTTGATGGATATCATAATCCCGAAAAAAAGACGAAAACAATGGCAATGGAATTCGCCAGAAGTCAGCCATCCAACTGGTCTTACCCTCTGGTGCAAGGGATCGGAAGCACATCACCAATCCTCAACTCTGTGGAACAATGGTTTCCTTCCAAACCTCATCGTTGTATCTGCTCCCCTTGACAGCTGTACGTGGAGAGTTGGACACCCATCAAATGACTGTTCTGCCATTTAACTTCTTCTTTTGAATGGAAGACTGTTGACGATTTTAGGATTTCTCTACCTTACCAGCCACCAATTTCTGTCATTTTAGTCTCCAGCACCATATGGTGGCAATTTGTGCTGTTATTTTAAGTAAGCTTTTCTTAATAATGGTTTTCGTCTTTTTTTCTGCATTCCATCTTTCGAGGAACTTATTTGGGCGGAAATAAGGTGAAAATGATGGATGGATGAATGGATGGACGGACGAATGGCTGACAATTCAGTTGCTATATTTTGCAGCCCTCATTAGCCCAAAAAGGAGGCCACTTCACAAATTTGTCTCTACAAAATTTTGCCAATTTTTAGGCACTTTGGAATGACGAAATTACACCCACATTCGACTGCTAGAGCATCTTTACCTTGTCACTGCATTCCTGTAGAATGATTTCCACGAGGCACGACTCATCCTTTACTGCGGTTTAGACCACCACGTCTAACTGAAGACCTTTACTGCAGCTCTCCTGGAATGCCCTGGAGAGGAAGGGAGGTGAAACACCACGCACTGTCGACCTGCATTAGGACCCGGAGGTTACTGGCATGGAGCGGAGGTCAGGCGGCCTGACGAAGGTACTACGGTGGAGGCTAAAGTGGCTAACTACCGAAACTGAGAACTAAAAAAACAATTATCGTATTACACTACGACCTCGGGATGGAGGACTGAAATGTCATAGAACTATGAATTAAGGGCGTGCCCCCTATTGAGTGAACTCTATATGACTTGGGAGGTCAACATTCATCTTGACTAAGTGATGTGAACTGATGGATGCCTTTGTTTATCACATTAATGACAAGAGATTTATAGACAAAAGTTCGTCAAAGTTGTAGATTTCTAGGTGAAAAAAAATAGGTGAACCTTCAAGTTGGTTCCAAATTTGCAAAATTTTTTAGTGGCTGAGTTGCCATGGATTTGTAAAGTTTTATTTGCAATTGTCACCTGCTATTGTGGCATGGCAAGAAGATCTGCTCTGATCTCTGATGTCCTTCTTCAGGATCTTGATTGGCACTTTAATTACTGCTCAATCTTCTCAGACTAACTTAAGGTCGTACAGAAACCCATTTTAGACTTTTTCTACCACAAGGCAATGAAAGGTAATGACTAAATTTGAGACCACTTCAAATCTTGAGGAAATCTAGACGAAGAACTGAATGATAATAAAAAACACTCTTGAAAGACTCAATTGCTTAAATGTCTAGACACTATAAGCTGGGAAAATTTTATGACGATTGCCTCTTAAACAGTCCTTACACGCCTCTAAAACCTACCTTCCGATGGATTAAGACTCTTAATCAAAGTTGTATTCTGGGAAAGTGGAAAATGAAAGAAGAAGGAATTGTACTTGGGGATATCTGACAGTATCATGTGATTACTTCTGTCTGAGAGACTGGTTGATGTATATGACCATAAAATTTGTTATTTCCTAAGGTAAGTGGGTGCTAATTGTGCCAAGGCATCCAACAGATTCATCCCCTTTGGGCGTCTTGATATTGACAGATACAGAGCCTTTAGACATCCAACTGCCTTATCACAGGTTTTGGGAAATAGAGGAAGAGTCCTGCAGAAGAAATGAGCTTATGTACTTTTAATCAGCCTAACCTTAGTGTCATAATATTCCCTTTAGAGGACGTCTGCATGTGCGGGCTATATGGATTCCTACACAACTGTGTAACTTGAGGCCCCAAACTGTAATCTCCTTTTTTCAATTTGTTTACCTGATTTTGTGTTGCTGGTGTTAAATACTATTAAAGTTTGAGTTGAGAAATAATCCCTTTGATAGGTTTATTGTGTAAATGCATCATAAAGTAGGGTAACTACCTACTTATATAAGTAGTATCTGGAAGGGTTGTTCATCCAGCTCATGCATCGCATAAATTTATCACCATTTCAGATAAAAATGATAGCGCTCTAAGACCCATTCGATTTGAGTTTGTGTTTAGAGTGATTAAACAAGATTGCACAATATGTTTTCTGACTAGAGTTACAGCCTCAAAATGGCGCTTATCGTACTTAACAAGCAATTAGGCCACTAGGAAGAAGACAGTGGCACAGAATTTCACTTCTCTTGTAGTCTACAAAATTGTTTTTAAAAGATTTATTTGAAAAAACATGTTAGCAGTAAAAAAGTTGAGCTATCGCGTTGTGGAGGATTTTCAGGATCCAATTCCTGCGTTTCTCAACCTGGTGGATTAATCAGTCAGTGGGAATTTATTTACCATCTCGATGGCATGACGTTCTAATCGCCACGGCTAAACCACTTAAGCCACTTACACCTCTTCAGCCTCTCAGTTGTTAAGTTGTACACATTACTTGATAACTGAATCCAATCTAAGCTTCGAGGATAAAAAAATGACCTTCAAGATATGCCTAAAGACAATGACTTACTTTATGATCAGAGAACCAAAAGGTGTCTATGGCAATGTAGAATAAATTTGTTTTGGAACAATCTCCAGACTTTAGCAGGGCTTGTTAGCTGATGCCTTTTCTCATGTAGGCCGCCTTCAACATAAAGCAGTATTCAAGAATCCCGGTCCCATAGTTAATCACAACCGACATTTAATGAACGGACAAATGGGAACCAATTAGGTCATGTCGTACTGCTTCGGAAAGTCGAAGTCTCGTGAACTACTTTTAGGTAGAAGCAGTAGTGTTGAAGGGAGCATGTAAGAGTTATTTAGTCTTCTGTGACCGGATTATAAGTCGTGAGCGTGACACCCCCATCATTGCAGATTTGGTTCTTTCATGTAGCCATAGTAGCAATAAAGATTAAAGGCTCGTTGTAAAATGGTGAAATGCGCAATGCAAAACTTTACAGTCAGCGCTTTAGGTCCTCCCGCAGGTCCAATTTTTACCGCCCTTCTCTGCTGCACCGCATTTCAAGGTCGATTGAAGGTTAAAGTAAATCTAGTTTGAAAGTTCAAGCTGCATCCCCATTTTCGCTCATTGGCTCAGCTAACACAATCATCCCTAACCTCCTCCTTGTCCAACCAACAATGTCCGCCTCTGCATTGTTTCATTTGCAACCAAACAGCAGCTCCTCCCTCCCTCCCACCTCCTACCACCCTCCATCCCACCCTCCCCCCACATAACCTCACAAATAGCCATCCAACAAACGCACTCACCAATCCCACCTTCAACCCACCCTCAACCACATCAACTTCAACAGACATCAAACCAATTAATCCACACTCAATGCTTAACCACTAGAGCTGCATTTAAATATCCCAACGCCGAGATGGGCTGTCGCAGTGGATGTGTGTGAGGCAGACAAGTGAAAAAGTTCTTTCCTTCCTTCCAAAAAATGAGAGTGGGCGCAATGGCGCTATGCCTGAAGATGTCGCTTGAAGTGGAGGTGATGCTGGCGGTGGTGGTGGTGGCGACGGTGTTGGCGGCGGCGATAGTGGCACAACTGTCTGAATGCTGTGGCACTTTTTATTCGAGTTCACGCCCACACCACTGTTTCCCCATCAACTTCGTGGTGCTACCTCCACTGCGACTCTTCGTCTCCACTACCCTCCACTCAACACTGTGTGCCTCACCTCCTCACCACTCACTCCCCACTTCTCCCCTTTTCGTGCAGCATCTCAGTCACCCCTCCTCCACTTCCTACATCCACTTCACTCACTCCTCCGAGGTGCGCCAATGCCAATGCCAATGCCAACGCCAACGCCAATGCCAACGCTCTTCTTCTCATCACAACCACATCAACGCACTGCAGCCACGACCTGCACTCCCACTGCAGTCACCCACGTTGCACCTGGTGGCAACCTGCAGGCAATTGGACGACCACAGTCGGTTCCTTCACCAACTCCTACATCTGTGAGTGATCGGTAGTGACAGAACGCTGACTCTTTGATAGCTTTGAGCAATCGCAAGTTGAGTGTCGTATTTCTGATGGTCAATCATAAATGCTGCACTCACCTGCCGCGCGAACTTCTCCACCCACCCACCCACCCACTCATCCCACTCATCCCACTCATCCCACTTCATCTCATCACATCCACCCACGTACTCATCTCACTTCACCACACCTCACTCCGCATGGGAAGTGTGCAGATGTCATGTTGGATTGCAACAGACAGTCATAATGCCAGACCTCTCCTCACGAGTCCAATCAACTCACTGAACAATGAGCCTTCCATGGTGGTGCACTTTTGTGCAAACTCTCGAGCTTCTGCCGTTGAGGGCGGCTTCTCGTCTATATCTGGCGACCTAATTGGAACTCCGAGAACGTATCGAAGAAAGGCGTGATTGGGACATTGTACTATTCAAAGGAGGAAGCGTGGATGGCTTTCCATTGTATCCGATGATCATTCGTGCCATCATAGCGTTCAGCGTGCATCACTCCAACTTGGTTTAACTTTTTCACGGTTTCTGTGCTTCAAAATTATAAAGTTACTAATTGTTGCCTGCATCTTAGCAATGCTGTTTAACTCCAACTGCAGCACAAGCTCGTGGAATGTGCGCATGCAACCTGTTCACTGAAGACATCCGGTTGCCTTGGCAGTTGGGAGAATCATAGTAGTCTTAATTAATAATAATCTAGTTGATGCGTTTCTAAAATTCCTCGTCATGAACTTTGCCTTCTGTGTCTCAACAGGGGCCAAAGACAACATGTGCCTCCTTTCAGTGGTGTTTACAAATCCACGCACACACACACACACACACACACACCTTCACGGACAGGTAAAGAACCACGGAGACGCAGCCAGTCTGGTTCACAGAAATATTCACTCCTGCCTCCACTCTACACCCACTCTACCTTGTTTTTGCCACCAATAAAGTATTAAGAAGGCCACTGTTCCTCCTCCTGTTTACCGAGAAGGTTGTATAGTCTAAACAACTCAGTTAGAAAATTTTAAAACAAATGATTTAATTTGTCCTTTTAAATCATACTGATTATAGACAAGGACAGACTTATACTGCACTTCTGACTAGACTCCAAAGTCCAAGGTTTTCTCAACCCTCCACGGTCAAAGTTCTGCTGTCCGTCTGTTGCACTGCTGGTGCTCTACCCCCACTTCCACCCCCACCGCCCCCCTCCCTCTCGTGTTTCACTAGTAAAGAACTTTTAAATTTGACATTGAAACGCAAAGTTTTGCCTCGATTTTAGATGTCTCTGAATCCCTGTAAATCAATTCTTCCCTTTTTACGAATTATTTTCTTTAGCAGACACCTCTTCGCGACTGATTTCAAAAATAGAACTAATAAGAATTAGTTATTTAGCCAAGATTGGGGTCTACCGAGCGAGGGAAAGGCCAATTTCGATGGTAGAGGCATGTTATGCAATCGAGATAACAGACAGTTCACCCAGATCCACAGACGAATTTCAAATACCAGATAGGAAGCAACACAAACTGACAGATGAATCACACCTTCTGAAAGGCGAAAGGGGAGGCAGGGTGGAGGAGGCGAGGTGGAGGAGGCGGGGGATTGGGCTGCAGGAGAATGGGACCATGGAGTATTCAAAACATGCATCCAGAAATGCATTTTTCGGACAAGCGATAAATGTCTCTACGACTGTTTCCTCCCTTGCGCGGCGAGTGTCAGACGTCTAAGTTGTCATTGGCGACAAAGGTGATCCGATTTGTGGACAGTCCAGAAATGTGTTCGCTTTTAGGTGTCATTTGAAGGGGAGAGGGTGGTTGCAGTGTGAAGCGTGTACTGGATTGGGTTGTTTTTCCTCCTCGTGTCTGAAGGCAAGAAAAAGTCATTTCCGCTTAGGTTTGTATTTATTGTGAAATCTACTGCGTCTCTCTCAACTTTTTTCAAGAGCTGTGGCTTCTGCATTACTTGTGCATTGAACTAGAGAATACCATCTCCACCCTCCATCCAATCATAATTCCAGATTCTTCCAACTGCTTCGATTAATCGTCAAGCCACCTCAGACACCCAAATTTTTTTTGAGACTAGGGAGAAGAACTGAAGTATGTTCTTTTGAAAACTTACTATTGCGTTTAATTTGAAGGATAGTTATAAATGGTGGCTTTTATCGACAAGCCGAGCCCCGGGAGGCACAAAACGGTGTGGTACGAGGAAGCAAGGGGTTAAGCGATTATGATCGCATTTGATGACATGCCAATGGTAATGATTTACATGGCTCAGTCCTTTGGTGCAAGTCTCTTCGTTGTCTTCCACTCATATTTTTACATGTCTGTTTATTTTGGTTTGGTGGAGGTGGATGATGGTGGCTTCCAGCTTGTCTGCCTTACAAGCGGCTTTTCACACGATTCCATGGCTGTATTAATGCGCCCGGTCCCGCCGTTTCTCAGTCTACCGACCAAAAATTGGCTCCAACGATTAGGTGTCGGTACCCACTCACTCGAAAGTGGGTGGACGGTCACATGTGTCACATTGTGGAGGCCAACCGAATTGCAATTACCCCAAAATACCTCATGATTTAAGCAGCAATAACATCTTGAAAGTATTTTGAACCGGATCGTGTAGCCGAGTTAAGCTAAATTGCATATCGTTGGTTATCCCATAGCCACCAACTCACTCACAAGCACATCCAAGACAAGCATCGCGTCAATCCCAAATGGCACCGCTTCAATTAATTGGAGTTTGGCGAAAGGCGGTTGGGGAATTAGAGGATTCATAGTTTAGTATGTCGTTAGGTAAATTTGAGTACAGGACTTTCCTCTGACCGACTAACTGATTGACTAACACGTCATGGGTGCTCCTCATGATTAAGTAGGAGGAGTTTTCCTTACACTCCCACGAATTATATTCTATGAAACAGTTGAATCGTGGTGGTCAATGTGTGGTTTCCAGTTCACCTTCACCGCCGTACACACGAATACACACATAAAACGGAGTCATTGAAGGATAAAACGATGCATGCCTTAGATGTTGGTGCTAGTGAGTGGGTGGGTTAGGGATAAACAATGGCATGTTCCTTCGCTTAGCGCTGCAATACAAAAGCCATATCGCATCACAGGTTAATCAGACAGTGAGTTAGTCAGCCGTTCCGGCAGTGGATAGTTCTCTTCCATTGAGGTGCTCCTACAATGTCATGGTCCTTCATTTATCCATGGAGATTGGGCTATAATCACGACTTGCTCTTTGACGGGTAACATAAGTGTTGAGCCATTTGAAATGAAATGACGCTGTTCTTGGCACCTAAATCACAAATTTTTTGAAGCAATAGCAACTCTAATATTCCCCTTGATAATAATGCATGCAATCATCCATCCACCCTCGGGTGATTGACCATTGATACGTCATCGTTGAAGCCATTCCTAGACGGTGAACAGAGGTGAGACGGAACGAGAAGCATTCCTTTAGCTGTAGAATCAAGTAAAAGGCAGGCCATAAGGCTGACGCCCCGAAATCCATCATCAACCATTACCCCAACCCACCAGGTTCAACTGACACTTGCCAGTAGGATGATTCAATGTCACAGGAAAGTAACAGAGAGAAAAGTGTAGGGTACCGCACTGATGGATTGACACGTGCCATTGCTTTGTAGAGCATATAAACAATCGCATGCATTTGGCAGGTGCCGACGAGTTGCACCAAGTCTACGTAGCTAGTTGTATTGAAAAACCACTTTAAATGTTCCGGCTATCTGATTGGTGGGTTGCCACCGCCAAAGTGAATGGGAGTAGGAGGCGGGAAGGGAGGAGAAGGGGGAAGATGTCTTTCTAGTGAGCTGACGATACTTCTCTCCCTTACAAGTTCTAGCAGGAAATTAAAATCGAAGGCAATGCCTTAAAATGGCGGTCTCTCAATCTAGTTCAAGAAAATGATTAGCAAAGCGGGTGCTCTAGCTACCACAACTGGACACAATGTTGTTTTCACTGTTGAACCGCTATAAATGGACTCCAGAACGTCTCTAGCCCACTAAAAAAGTGGAACTGGTGGGACTTGCGACACTTGAGAGATTAAAAAATACCCAAAAAGTTGGTGTGCGCCTTGAACCAGACGGTCTACTCGGATGCTCAGGCAAATTTGAAGTCGGCACACTTTTTGGGCTCCCTTTTGTCCGTATTTTCCACTGCATTTCACCAGGACTCGAGTAAAAAAATCGAGGAAGAGACCAAAAAGATGGAGTCAGCAAAATTTTGTGTTAATTGGCTTGACAAATAGTGCGACAACTTAAGTAATCTAGACCTATGGCAAGATATGTGGTACTCTGATTCCTTATTTGAGATATTATCTTATTTTTGAGGGTAATTAAGACCTCCAGACCATGCCAGTAGTCGCCTAGCCCTTCTTTATGTCGGCAATACCCATTTTGCCTTAGTATAATGAACTTTTTTGACATCAGGGAGGAATCGGAGAGCAGGGAATAATCTGTATTTCCCGCTCAAAACCCCGACCACTCGAATGTGAGAGGCCCCGCCTTGTGATGGTAGATCCTCACATCAGAATGCGTTTACCTACCTCATTGTACCAGGCCTATATGCCTTCATCAAGTTCATGTAGCGATGACTATTGCGAAATCAGCGGGAATGGAATGTGGTTGAGAAAGTGGGTTACATATTTGTGACCCTCTCCTATGCGTTCTCTAAATTACGTGCTTTCAGTTTTTTAAGACTAAAGACTCCATTCCACTTTTGTTCGTCTTTGCAAGAAGTCCAGAACCCCAACACCATCTTGGTATGACATTACCGGTCCAAGGACAGACGGGAGGGGAGAAGGCGAGAGGGAAGGACACGTGGAGCTGCGATATCTTCCCTTCACTACAGCCAACAGTCATGATTACATGGGATGTTTCTAATTACACTTCTATTTTTAACAATGGAGGCTATAATTACCAAAATTTAATGCGATTTTTTAAGGCGACTTTGGAGCTTAGAATTTCGCTTATTCTGAATTATTCATGCGTTTGAGTTCGTTTGATTGCAATGGGATAGGTAGTAGGATTTTGTAGAGTTCAGTGATTTAAATCACCAGCAATATAGGCACTGCTGGTCTCCGAAAAAAAATGGAGGCGTGTATCAACGAAGACCTTAAATTTTTAGAGAAGGATTAACACATGGCACCATTTTGGGTACGCAATCACATCCGCCGGGAAGCAAAATGACTACAGTGATTAATTTATGGGGGGTTAAAACTGGTGTGCAGGAAAAACAATTTGACAAACACCCTGGTAGTCGTGACGCCACTACTCTGTCAACTAATTAGTTCAAGCTTGGTCACACCTACGACGACAAGGCGTGAAGTCCTGCACGAATGATCATCGGAGACAATGGAAAGCCATCCACGCTTCCCCCTTTGAATAGTACAATGTCCCAATCACGCCTCCCCTCGATACGTTCTCGGAGTTCCAATTAGGTCGCCAGATATAGACGAGAAGCCGCCCTCAACGGCAGAAGCTCGAGAGTTTGCACAAAAGTGCACCACCATGGAAGGCTCATTGTTCAGTGAGTTGATTGGACTCGTGAGGAGAGGTCTGGCATTATGACTGTCTGTTGCAATCCAACATGACATCTGCACACTTCCCATGCGGAGTGAGGTGTGGTGAAGTGAGATGAGTACGTGGGTGGATGTGATGAGATGAAGTGGGATGAGTGGGATGAGTGGGATGAGTGGGTGGGTGGGTGGGTGGAGAAGTTCGCGCGGCAGGTGAGTGCAGCATTTATGATTGACCATCAGAAATACGACACTCAACTTGCGATTGCTCAAAGCTATCAAAGAGTCAGCGTTCTGTCACTACCGATCACTCACAGATGTAGGAGTTGGTGAAGGAACCGACTGTGGTCGTCCAATTGCCTGCAGGTTGCCACCAGGTGCAACGTGGGTGACTGCAGTGGGAGTGCAGGTCGTGGCTGCAGTGCCACAGCATTCAGACAGTTGTGCCACTATCGCCGCCGCCAGCATCACCTCCACTTCAAGCGACAGCTCCAGGCATAGCGCCATTGCGCCCACTCTCATTTTTTGGAAGGAAGGAAAGAACTTTTTCACTTGTCTGCCTCACACACATCCACTGCGACAGCCCATCTCGGCGTTGGGATATTTAAATGCAGCTCTAGTGGTTAAGCATTGAGTGTGGATTAATTGGTTTGATGTCTGTTGAAGTTGATGTGGTTGAGGGTGGGCTGAAGGTGGGATTGGTGAGTGCGTTTGTTGGGTGGCTATTTGTGAGGTTATGTGGGGGGAGGGTGGGATGGAGGGTGGTAGGAGGTGGGAGGGAGGGAGGAGCTGCTGTTTGGTTGCAAATGAAACAATGCAGAGGCGGACATTGTTGGTTGGACAAGGAGGAGGTTAGGGATGATTGTGTTAGCTGAGCCAATGAGCGAAAATGGGGATGCAGCTTGAACTTTCAAAATAAATTTACTTTTACCTTCAGTCGGCCTATATTGACACTGTAATTTTGTAACTTCCTTCAAATCTGAAGCATTCGTTTGACAAGACGCTCAACTTTTTTGCTACCGAAGTTTGAAGTTTTGTTCTTATGATAAGTGACATCAAGTCTGACGATGTGTTTTGAATAACTTAGTCAAAGGCACCCCTTTTGTGCAAGTCTGAAGTACATCAGGTGTCATGTATGCCACCCTCCTGCCATAATGACATCAATTTTGCCCCACTTAGATCGGCTTCTTTAGCAACCAATTTTGTTTCCTCGCCTTCTTTGAAATATGCGGGTAATAAAATAAGATATTCCAGTCTGTAAATCTTGTATTGTCTCGCTTGTTAAGCTTTTCTCTGCTAAATAATTACTGGCTTATCAGACACAAGTCAACTACTTTATTATTAAAACTACTTATTCAAAGCTTTGACAAAATCTTTCCAACAAATTAAATGGTCAGACTAGGTTAGCCTTTTGAGAAGGGATTAAATCCCCAATACTTATTTCCCACTACGTCTGTCGGTGAGACGTGTCAAAAACTGCAGGTTATTAGGAACTTTTTGGCAACAACCCTCGCTTCGCTTGGGTAAGTTCGAACTCTGTTGCCTCCAATGTCAATCATAATTACATCATGTAAACAAGGTGCTTCAAAAGTTGTTTTATGGTTTCTAGGGCATAAAAATCATTGTTCCATTTTCCAATTTCTACCAGCCTCAGGATTCAAATAAAAATTATAATTATCTAAAATTTGTTTGAAAAACAAAGATTACCCACTTTTAGACAAAATTTGCGTATAATCTCCTCTTTTCAACTCATTACTTTGCATAGTAGCTAAAACCACTTAGGCGTTCGTTCATGAAGGTGCCCTACAAATGGAATAAAAGGGGCAGATGGCAATAAATGGAAATTGGTAAACTCAGTGCCTATTTTATTGCACATAGGCTGCCAACGTACATACATACATACATGACAGGAGAGAATGCGCAATTCAAAGTCGGACGCGTCTGAGTGAAGGCTAAAGCAAGAATTCCACGGTTTCAAATAGACGCGCAACAAAAAAGTTCACCAGACATTTGGGCATTTTCAAAAAAGAGACGACGAGGATGAAGAAAAGGAGGAGGAATGAAGGCGAAGACGTGTTAATGCAAGGGAAAGAAAGTTGGAGTAAAAAAGCCAGACAGACAGACAGGCAGGCAGATAGGACAGTTGCTCTCTATCACTGCTTCTGCCTCTGTTAGTACCTGCATAAAAGAGGAGAGGGTGTGAGAGTGAGGGCGAGAGAAATTCCTTTCAGGCTTTACAGGTGACCATTTATTTGTAGACCAATATTTCACACTCACCTCATTTCTGCGTGTCTCCCTCTAGGGTACGCAATTCCATCGCCTTTTGGAACGGGACCTGGTGTGCATAGCACATTCACTACTTTCATTGACACCCCGACCCTAGTGTTGTGGTATGCGGGGCTTAACAAGTCAATAAACAGACTCCTTTTTTGAAGGAAAAGAAAGGACGCATGCACGCATGTGTGTGTGTGTGCGCGCAAATAGAGCTCATGAATTCCTTTCTGCCTTCTGGAATGCGTGTTTATGGTATTTGTGTGTTTAAGAAAACCGTTTCATCACTGAGTAATGAGGGAAGCATTTTCGGACACCAAACCAGACACATAGTTGAGTAATTTCCTTCGATGTCTGGAATGGGTCAGGATGACAGGGGGGTGGAAAGGCGCGTGTCAGACAGCGGTGTCCATTATGAGGCGTCCCATTTCGGTAGGCATGACTCCTCCCCCCCCCTCCACCTTCTGCCCTTCGACACCATTTTTGAACATCAAGATTTGTAGACTCCCAAAAGAAATTTGCCTTTTTCTATAAAGTTGAAAGTACAAGGTACTGTCTGTCCGTTTCTTCCACCTATCAGACGCGATACACCTTGAAAAACACTCATTTTTCTCTTGTCTCCGTAAGTAAGTGAATAGGAGTTGGTCCGCATACTTCACATTCAGACAGTGTAAATTAGTTTTATTCGTCGCTTCCTTTTTTTCCCGCTGTCTGGTCGAAAATTAAATATGAAAACTGAAAACCAGGCCTCATTTAATTGTCACGTATTATATTTTTCCCCAATAAACTATTAATGGAGTGGAGAAATGGAGGTCAAATTCTCCACTGCAATCTAAAACAATCCCAACGAAAACTGATTAGTATGAATGATAATCCTGCTTTTGGAGTTCAAATAACTGCTTAAACATCACCACATTAAAACAACTTTTTGTTGTGGGACACTTAAAGCATTTCTCGTTTGCTTTTTCCTGCCTTTAGAGACAATGAAGCTGTCAGTTGTCTACTTTAGCACCAGATTTGACATGCTGGGGCGAAAATGACAGGCAGACTAACTTGAAGAAGATCGAAACATCATTCTGCATTGTGAGTGCTTAAGGCACAAATTTGTTGCCGTCGAGGTGGTGGTAAAAGCATTGCCCTCGAGGCGTTTGAAAATAACCTTAACTGGGTATCCTGAAACATTTCGGTGAAGAGTGAAGGACAGGGAATTGGCGAGACAGATGAAGTACCTTCATGTTACGGTAAAGATGTGATCATTTTATCCATTAGGAGAGTAGTCTGTGCTCACTCCCCACCTCCTGTTGTTTGACCTCTGAGCACTGACTAGTAAAGAGCATAGGTCATTAGGTAAGCAATCAATTGGCGCCCCTACGGTCATACAGCCTGTCAAACGTGCTCTTGAAAGCAATGATGTCTTAAGTAAGTTACCCATGCTTTAAGGCGTAAATAGGAGGCAACTGTAATGCAACTCCCCTGCCCCCACGCCGTTTCCCACCACCAAGATGAATGGCGGGAGAATGCAAAAGTAAGTTCAACCTTCACTTGCTTTCTTGCCCTTAGATCTTAGTCTGTTTGTCTGCCCGTCTGTGTGCATTTGTCGAGATCGCTTCGGTTTCACGGTCCTGTCTTGTGTGAACCTGTACTCGTTTCGGGTCGGACTGTGTGTGTGTGTGTGTGTGCATGCGGGCATGCGTGTGCGTGCGTGTGTGCATGCATGCTTGCGTGCGTGCTAGCGCACAGGGTCTGCCCTATTGCCGTGTGCCGTGTCCACAATTGGCTGCCAGTGGTCTCTTATAAAAGGACCACATTCTCCTGTCACCAACACCTCTGCCTTGCTCTCTCAAACACAAGATACAATGGCACTCCTTATCCTTGTGTTTCAAGCTCTTCTCGCCTTTACTGTCTCCGAGGGTAGGTTTCACCGCCATCTAGGCCTTGTCTAGGCAATCCTCCGGGTAGATCACTAATGTCTACATCCTTCCTTATAGCTGGAAGTTGCTTCCGAATTCGCCTCCCCAATGGCCGTTGCCATGAATTGCTCCAGCGTAACTACATAACGCGCTCCGAGTGCTGCCGTCTGGGCGGGTTCTACGTGAGCGGACATCTCACAGAGCCGCAATTTGTGAGGGACCTCCTCTTGCGGCGTACTGGCATTGCTAATTGTCATTACTCCTGCCAAAGTGGTAAGTACATGTCTCATTCCTCTCTTTCCACCCTACTATCCCCATCCTCTTCAGTCGTTTTCGCATGGGCATGACAGGTGCTTCGAATCGGCCTCTCAAAATTCACCCACGGGTCGGTGTTTCTAGGTTATCATTCAGGCACCAAATTTATTTCTTTTAGCAAAGGAATTTGACTAATCTGTTTTGCTGAAAAGTAGTAGCGTGAATGGACACCTTGAAGGGTTCAGGAAACAATGCCATCACGCCTCCACACTCCCTACCATGTCAGTACTTGAAGTTTTTTCTTGTCGCATGCATCACCAAATAAAAGTTGATCATTTTAAGACATTTGTGAAGACAAAAATACTGTTGGTGATCAGTAAAATAGCAGTGTGTTACTTCTAAATAAGAGAAGTGGAGAGAAAACGAATTATACTACTAGCAAAATGTTGACGAGATTTAAGTAGATCCACCCTCCTCCCATGGGAAAAATTACCCTTCCACAGTTCTAGTTGAGTGATAGGCATAAAGCACCCTGGAGTTCTGCTGTCTCCTGACTGGGAAGGGAGATATTTTTTGCCGCCTTTTTCAGTCAAATTCGCATATCGCTTGCCCATCGTCCAGACAGAGGGGCTGGAGAACTAGATTGGCGAAGTAGCCTTTAACTGTCTCTGTTTACAGGTGTTTATGTCGTGCTACTACGCATAAGTGATTGGGATTGAGTATCAATAGCAAACGATTGTCATAATTGACGAGGGAGACATCGGTAAGGATGTACAATAACCTCCCAGTGTGCGCCTAGTCATTGAAACAACATTGAACACTGACAGATGTCAATGTTCAACAAGATTTCGGGGCATCTGAGAGTGTTGTCCGTTTACAGTTTGTGTTTGCTGACCTCTCCACAGATTACACTATCCTTGTGTTTTAAGGTTGTCCTCTCTGTGAACATAAACACCAGATGCGGAACTACTTGATTAGGTGCCACTGAAATTCCTCACCCGAGGCGTGAAGTTTCGACACGTCTAAACTGTGGGCAGTCGTCAAAAATAACCTCACCGAGAGAGCTAGATGGAGGCAGGAGCAAAAACATTCTATGGTGGAAGGAAAGACGAGTCCATAAAAAGACAGGCGAGGGAGAGGTGGTAGATAAGATACAGGCTCTGACACCCAAGAGACATAACCTGTCTTGATTAGGCTCTCCCCTCAAAACAGATTAACATTCCAGCATTCACTTTTGTGGAAAGAAGCCTTACACTGATAGCTTCACCGTCAGGACTGGCAGCTACCAGCTGCGTGGTGAAAGAAAAAAAAATTTGTAGGCGTACGGTCATTTATTATTTTTTTCTCCTTGACTGCAATCGTAAGAATGTACACATTCCTTTCGGGCCTGTGACAGTCCATCATCTCACTTGACCACAGAGTGAAGCAGCAATAGTAGCTTTTGTTGTTTTTGTTTTTACACTACCCAAAACATCTTTCTTTTTGTCTTCCCTCCTTCCACCTTTTGGAGGGTATCATGATCAGTCTACAAATGGAGGTAGATTTAGAAGGCACCTGAAAGCATGAAAGTTTGTTTAATTGTTTGCTATTTATGCATACAAAGAGAATTGCATGCGCTATGACTGTTGCATGGCTATTTTTCCTCGTTTTAGCACTAGACTACTTTTTAGGCTTCCACAATGAGAGTTGCGCTCGAGTCAACTGTCCGGACGGTTTTAGATGCAAAGTGCAAAACAATGAGGCGGTCTGTGCCTGCTCCTCCATTTGCATTGTGGAGGACTTTGAATCTGGACCGGTGTGTACTACGGATTTTCGACAATTTCGAAATCGTTGCTCCTTCTTGAAGGAGCGCTGTCGCAATCTGGACACCCTCCTTGTTGAAATGCAATGTCCTCCCGCTGAGCATGTCTGTCCTTACAGGCAAAATATCAGTCATCTTGAAGATCGTGACTATGAATATCCAGTGGTAGGTGGTCAATTTCGGGAGTCTGATTTTCTTCACCCTCTTAACTGGCACAATTAATCTGCCCCTCTTTTCTCAGAGAATTTGCCCGTCCAACAAAGTCTGTATCGTCCGACAGTACAGTGGAAAAGCGAGTTGTGAAGATCCCAACTGGCTGGGTAGAAAGCACATTGAATCCGCCTTCGATAGGGTAGCTGTCAGCAACCTGGACTCCTGTGCCAACAGTCCATATGGCAGTCCTATCTGCGGCACGGATAACAACACCTACAACAACCAATGCCACCTTCGAAAAGCAAGTATTCAAAGAGGCCTTGAAATTAGAATCGCCTACTTGGGACCGTGTAGAGGTGAGGAAAAGAGAAACTGACTTATTTATTTCTTGGTGAAACTTGAATATCTCAACAGGCACTTATTTGGATGCTAGGTGTGTTTTGATGTGTTGATATGTGGTTTTTCTGCCTCTAGTCTGTTCCTAATGTTGGACGTTTATCACTGTCTGCAGCTATCATTTATGGCAGTAAACAAAAACAAACACATTTTTCTACTGGTGTTGCCTCATTTGTGGCAATAGGAAGTACAAAGTCACTGTAGCCCTTTCACACCTCGGCCTGATTGAAGAGGCCTTACTTTTGCCACACCTCCCCCCTTTTGACTAGAAAATGCGACGTGTGACCAGGTTAGATGTCAAAGTGCCTACATGACATGCGTGCCACATGTCAGCACCGGTCAGCCAGTGTGTTTGGACTGCACGGATCTGCCACCTAATTGCAATCCTCGAGTGTTTGTTAGGGCAAATCCTGCGGAAGTTGCAGAGATGACTCTCTTTGAAATGTCCAAAGAAGCAAAACAAAATTTCGGTGATCCACGGTGGCACGGCGATGTCTTCACAAATGGCTGGCCTCGGGTTTGTGGAAGTGGAAGAAAGTCATTCCCTAATGCCTGCTTCCTACACGTCTACAATTGTATCGCCAAACGCTTTGTCGACTTTGTTGCAACTGGTTTTTGCCCCGGTTAGTAGATACTAAATGACTGTCCACATACACCAAAAAGGACATTGCCATGATTAAATGATTGCTCTTTTTATTTCCTCTAGCCGAGTAATCTCTGAACTCTATCATCGACGTCCTTGAGAGAAATCAAAAAGATGGTTCATTCTGAAAAAAGAGAGGACAAGCAAAGTTAAAGTCATCACCACTATCATAACCTCCACTGTCGCCGCACTGACCCTTGCGTCACCTCACTGTTGTCTTTCCTGTGCCCTCATGTATGCTACTCATGACCTGTGAGTAGCATCAATCCAGCGATTGCATACACAATTGATAAGTATGTATCATCATTATGCCTAACTTCTACCCCTCTCTGCTCCCTGTTCTTCACTCCCCACGCCTGTGGTGACCCGATGAACTGTTTTATTACTTTGGTAGCCACAAACATTCCTGTCATTCATAGTGTCGAAAGTGAAGTACCGTCCAATGTCTCAGGCTCATCCTATCACATAAAAACAAATCAGTCACAAGGACGCAACTGAACCTCCTCCACTCCTCTGTATATCCTCGCAGTTTTCCCCCCTCATTTTAACCTCGCCTGTGTGAGTACAAAGCCAACATTCGTCTGGTGAACTTGAAAACCCTCTGACCCCTTCATTAATTCATTCACGAACACACACACACACGCACACACACATTTATGCACATCTCATGTATGTATTCTTTTTTTTTGAAATGGACATTATTGACAATATTATTTTTTTGATATATGAAATACGCATTTTATCCTCCATAGTGGATGGGTCAAAGGAAGTCTGCTTAAATGATTGTGTGGGCGTGGAATGCAGCCAGAAAAGATGGATGAATGGATTAGTGGATCTGTGTACATGTGTACGTGTGAATTAATGGTCAGAACACGGGATGGATGGTTAAAATGGACAGATAGATAGGCTTAGGGTGCAGAGATGCAGAATAAATGGATGGATGGGCGAATAGCTTGAAGGAAGGATAAAAGAATGAATGTGGGATGAATAGATGGACGAATGGATGTGTTTTTAACAACACCAATCCTCATACGAATTGAAAGCTGTTGCAAGACTAAAGCAATGCTCGTCCAACTGTTCCGATCAGAGCCCAAAAGCCTCCAAACATCAAAGGCATTTCCACCGACGGTACTTCAGTTTCAAATCCCCATTCGTTAGAGCATTTGTTCTTCGGTGGCGTCTTACCTTGTCAGTTCATTTCCTCTTCCCTGCTCTCTAGTCGGAAAAGTGGGTTTCATTTTAGCCACCAGGCACCTGAAGCAATTGCCATTTCTTTATGTAAGTTACCTACCTTCTGGACGCCTTTATAATGGACTTTTCGAAGCATCGTTCTAGTCTGGCGTCGACCCAATTTCTAGTCACCCTCTTGTCAGTACATTCGATCGCTGCGGACCTTACGACTGGACGCGCCTCTAACATTCAAATTTCACCAATTTACCGAGTCAGTTCTTGTCTGCGATCAGGCGCTTTCTTCAGGCTCCACTTCGCCCTCATGTCATGCCTAAAAGCATTACGCGAAAATGTGACTCCTGACAACTTCTAACCGAAACCCATAAAGCACTGAAGAGTGGAAAGTGCCAAGTGTTGTGTAGACGAGCTCCTACTTCTACAGAAGGAATGAATTTTGAAAAAAAAAAATAAAGAAGGAAAAAGTAGCACTACCCGAAATACATATGAAGGAGAGTTCAATAAGTGGAGCTACCGGATGGTTTTTATGTGGAAGGAAAAAAAGGCACCACAAGACAGACAACGATGGCGACACCGATGACCTGACGTTAGATGATCGCGGTGTCGATGACATTTTGCCTCACATACACACACACACACATACACACATGTACGTGGATGTATTTTTGTTTCTTCTGTCACCTCCTTGTGCCAGTGATTCATTTTGGGGTCTGAATTTGTATTCATGCCTCCCCTCTCACCCTCCTTCGCCTTGAAGTGGATCTGTCGATTTTGGGTCAACTTTAAGATCTTCAAAATGATTTCTTTACCTTTCCGCCAATCACCTGGAAGGTCTACGATTTTATAGCATTGGCACAAAGCTCAGTCTCACCATTTGAAAGTGTCTGTGTCTCGATACAGGTTGTGTGCTAATTTTTGCCTTCATTGTGTTCCGATTTTGGCCATTCAAAGCACCACTTGGCATCAACTTTGGTGACTGTGTTGAATCAAAGTCTACACCAAGTTGACAACTACCGATCGGGTTACAGTTTTTTTTTAATAAAAAAATATCCCAACATTTTACTCGTTTTCAGAGTTTAAAATCTTTCAAGTAGCCTTTCAGGCCTCCAATTTGGGCAGTTGAGAAGGTAGCCATCAATGAAGTGAATCAAGAACTTTGACAGACCTAGCCTAGTCTTCCAACTTATCCTTGGAGCATTTTCTGCGGCAGGAAGTGGATAAAATCTGTATCAGTGGGTTGCCTCCTCCTTCAAGGCATAAAATATGACTAACGACTTTAGAGAGGGAAGACAGAACCCGCATAAAACTGGTTACTGCTGGAAAGCATCAACAGGCATTGCAGGTGGTGTTGGTTTTAAGTCGACAAAGATGGAAGAACAGAAAAAGTCGGAGTCCCCAATTCACCTGACTGCGCAGTTACATTGAAACCAACAAGGTGAAAGCTCACATCCGAAGGTCTTTTTCGCTCTTTCTCACTCCCTCCGGCATCTTCACGGTCACCGCAACTCGAGGCCATTTCTAGATCAGTGCCAGGTGCGCCTGCAATTCTTCTGAGGTATTTGGACTAACCCCAGACCCGCCGCTATTCATCTTTTACTGCCCACCCCTCCTCCTTCCTCTACCTCCCCTCCGCCTCCTCCGCCTACGGTGGCAGTGGGTCCACACTCACACCCATACACATACACACGTCGTTAAAAGGGAATATAACATGGGCAAACGTGTCTAGCCGTTTTTGTGCCACTGCGATAGACAGTAGGCAAGGAAGAGAGGGGAGGTGGTTGGGTGGAGGGACAGGGTAGGAATGCCCTTGATTTACAGGTACGTAGGTAGTTAGGTACACGCCCATCTAATCGGTAACTCTGACCCAAAAGTGCCGAGAAAGTAGTCTAATTCAACCTCAACGACTCTTCCCAATCAAACTGGGGAGAGGAACAAAGACGATGATGAAGTGAGAATGGCGAACATCGAGAAAAGGGGTGGTACTTGTAGTTCCAGACCTTCAAATGTTGGGGTATTGGATGCAAGACAGAGGTTAGTGGGATCAGATGCTCTTTTGGTGCAACACACTGCAGTATTAGACGTCTGAACCAGATGCTCTTCCAACGTCAAAGAGATGCATCTCTGGATGGAGCATTGTGGACATTCAACGAAAATGACGCCATCAATATGTGCTAACCGCAGTCTATAGTCATGCTTCTCTCTCGACCATCGACTTGTGGTAGTTGGTTGCTTTTGATGGATCTGAAGTATTGGTGGACATCCACTGCCTATCCACTATTCACTGTGGTTCTACGTCCTGCAACGAGATTAAAGGAATTGTCAAGAAAGGCTATGACTCCAAGTCGTCTATACCCATTCCCCTGTAACACTTGGAGCTACTAGAGTAGCTCCCGAGTCCATCAGACAACATTGTAGAGTCTTATAGAGGATGTAGTGACCGAAATTGGAAAGTTAAGGAACAGTTGATGATGACGACTGAAGTGAAAGTAGACTAAGCTAAAGCAGGTGGACAGACAGGAGGCTCGACTTGAGTGTCCGCGCAGTTTCGCCTCCATCGTCTAGCCGTCGTGCATCGCAGTCGGATGAATCATGCAGTCTCCCGCTTGCTCGCTCTCCCTCCCTCCCTCCGTCCAGACACGCCACGGTGTGAGAGCATACGTGTCTGTGTGCAAGCCCACACAGGGCTAGCCGTGTGTGTGTGTGTGTGTGTGTGTGTCTCCCTAGTGGGTCATTGCCTCACCTGTTTGGCCTGGTTCCACCTTGGACAAAAAGCACACATCTACAGTACATTCATACTTATCCCCATAGGCGTGTACTGCACGCAGACAGTGAATGGAGCAGTGTTTATTGCTCTGTCGCTTTTGCTCCACCGTGAAATTGACCTTGTTTAAATCCACCCAACTCCATTGTGCCAAATTTGAGAAAGCGTCTGAAACGTCACATTTCCGCCTACAGACTGGACAGTTTGGAGGATGTTAAGGTAACACCCCACAGAGAGAGAGAAAGGGAGGGAGAGAGTAAGGGTGATGTTAATCAACACTCTCCTTGAATACTCCCCCCCCATGAAAGTTCAACTTTTACTGCCGCCGACTGGATGGCTTCATCCTGGTCTTCTTCTACCCCCCTTCTCGTCTGTGAATGGAATGAGAAGGTCTACACAACTACGGTCACTAAGAGTGCTGTAAGAACTCTACAAGTGGAAAAACGTTTGACAGTGTTGCATTAGCCAATGCTCCAATATGGAAGGGACCTGAGTGAACTGCAACGTGGTTCTGACTCTGAGATGGCACAATTGATTGATTTGTTGGAGCACTCGACACCCAACACGGCCAGAGGACCGTTTCGAACCTTTCGATCAGGAGACGATAGAGACGGATTTGGACTCTTCTTCTTGAGGAATTAAACATCTCTACCAAGTTGTAAGAAGTCGACCTGCTTGAAAGCACTGTGACAGGACAAGTTTGGGTGCTCCAAATGGAGAAATGCTCGGCAGTACGGGCACTGTTGTGTGAGCAGACGTCGAAGGGCAATGCCTCAACCTCCTTTAACAGGCCGCTCTCTCCCCTCATAGAGCTCAAATGTGCTCCCTATTCCCCTCCAAGGCCATCACCTCATCCGTTGTGCTTTGCCTCACCCCATCGCTGCCTGAGAAAAGAGTCACCAACTTTTCCACAGGAGCCGCTTGTAGACGCTTTGCTATTTGATAATAGAACCATGACGGTGAAGCCACATTGCATACCCAGCAACCATCTGTGGCGACCGAACACACAGGAAGTCGTAGTAGGCTCGTCTGCCTGCCAATCTGTGGACACGCATCCGATACCTAAGGCCGTCATTAGTCAGGCTAAGAGCAGATCCAAAACGCAATTTGCCCATCTCCCTGAATGCATTGAAGAAGGGTTTCCTCCACACCCTGTGGTAGTGACAGCAGTCATCTGGACGTAACATCAGAGATCCCACTCCTGGACGACTCAACGAAAAGGTGTCAAACACATGGGCTCACGATGTTCCAGAAAATGAACTATCATAACCTCTCCTGCCTTGAAGCGACTATAGGCAGTTCCACAGCTGCCCTTGTCCCTGGGTTACAGGTTCTACTAGCAAACCATAAGCGCAACCGACTTGTCAGATTGAAGAAGTCGCATGAGGGGGTAAGAAATGTCCAGTACCCCTTCATCTCGTGTTCATCTTTGACCAACAAAATGGGTAAAAATCAGAAGCGCATGGGATGGATGGGTCGTGTTTGATGAGGTACTGTGAGACAATAATTTTTTCAGTATTTTCCTTCTCAAGAAACTTGCGGAAGTAGAACAGCGTATGCCGTAATTAATTATGGCAATACAGACATGACCGAACAAAAAATGCTACTGAAGAGTAGAGAGTAAACAAACAGTAATGAGTAAAGGTGACAAAAAAGCGGAGACCAGAAAAGCAACCTCGACAATCGGGTGAACAGAATAATCGACTGGATTAATGTAGCTTTTAAAACAAAACAAAAACTGGAGAAAAAAATGTAAAATGAGGGCAAAGCGGTGCGTGCGCCACGCCTTAAAGTACAAATCCGTTCACGAGCAAACGCGGTAAGGACACGACTTTCCTTCGCATAAAATTACTGAACAAATACGCCTGGCTGCCTCTCAATGCACCTTTGAGCTGTGTCACATCTCAAAATGCCTTATATTTAGCAATCAAACAAGTCACAGTTGCCAACCACATTTTTAGAACATCGCATATACTCACACAATAAGCACAAGCTCCTAGGGATGGAGGAATGCGTGTGCAGTAGTAAGCGAGTTGCCTGGAGACAACCAATTATACATATCTTAGCTGAATGTCGCAATGAAAAAGGCATTTCCTGGCACAGGTCAATCGACCAATGGGCAAGCAATTGGGAGGAGGGAATCGATGCCCCTTGAGGGGCAGGACTAAAGTTAGAACTTTGAGTTTGCAAAAGAAATGTACGCTGCGACGCCCATAAGGACATTGCAATGAGGCAGAACCACCCCAGAACATCACAGATACCCATTAAATATGAACTTCTCATAATTCCAAACTTGCGCAAAAATATTTGCACCAACTGTTTTCATGGCAAAGGACGCCTTTTCTGTCAATTCTTAGCCATGGCTGCTGCGACCACTGAACTTTAATGAATTACATTGGACTGGACCGACTGGGAACATTTGGACTGGCCGCAAGTGACAGAACAGGCATGGGGCCTACTACTGCGAATAGGACCGTAGTAACAGCACTTGCCCTCATTGATGTAGAATCAGACGCCTTCCACAGTCAGTTGATAGGAGCTTCCCTCGCACACGTCCCACTAAAAACACTCACAAGTGGAAGTGACTACCTAGTTTAGCAACCTAAAAATTGACAATGTAAAAAGAGAAGCGTGGGAAAGTAATTGTAAACTGTTATTACTTCCCCAAAATTGACAACTAGTGAACTATAAACATCAAAGAGGAAGACCGTGACTATGAAGTAGGAATTAAGGAGGACTATGAGGGGAAGGAAGGGGAGTTAATCAATGTTTTGCAGCGATTTGAGATGACGTTCAATTGCGGCCTGAAACAAGAAGAACGACAGAATTGAGCATTTGGTAAAAACCAACAAATCAATCCGCCCGCGCGTGCATGGATACAAAAAGGAAGCGTGAGGAGGCATTAGGCCATCGAAGGGACAACACCAAATGGAAGCACAAAGCGGATGTACGTCTTCGGAATTCATGCCGCCAGCAAAGGAAAAAATGCGAAAAGTAAATATTAAACGTGCGGTTAAAAAAGATGAGAGGAGGAAAATCACATTTAAAAGCGAGAGCGGGGCTATTCAATCTCATCTAATTGCTCTAGGCTTTTGCGCAGAGCCTCCTAAAGACAGAGGTAGAAAAAGAATGATTAATGAACGTGATTAAAGTACACCATTGTCTCACTCCAAGAACACAAAGCAAACCCTCATCGTCGTTAAATTACAAAAATTCAAGAACAATACTGTAAACTTTATACGAAACAAATCTTGTTCCCTTCAAACAAGGTCCTTCCAACGCATCATTTTTGAACATTACCTAAATTTCCGTTTTTTTTTCTAAGTTGAATTATTCAAGACTAACATTTTGCACATTGAATGTCCCGGTTCTCACCTGAATATGGAGATACACAAGCATAACATGCTATTTGTCTGTATTTGATAAATGAATGAGCACAATAAAAGATATTGGGCAATACAAATCCGAATGAAACCTATTTTTCGTGTGTTGCGGTAGGCTAGTTCTTTTCAAGACCACGATAGCCAATTTGTTAGCAAACATCGACTCAACAACATAAAGGATTACCTTGTGACGCTCAATTTGCTCCTCATGAAATTTGACTTCATCAACGAGGTGTTTCTTCAAATCCTTGAGCTGCTCCAAATTCTGATCGAAGAGGAGAAAAAGACAAAACAAACACTAGTTCGGGAAACAAAAACAAAAGCATTCCACCATTTTGCTACCAGCATTATCCTCTTTCGGTTGCCTTACCTTGCGGTGGAAATACTCTTCTTCTAGTGCAGCCTCTCGTTTGCCAAACGAACCCCCTGCATCACGCACAACACCGCCTTTGCCACCGCCCTAGGGAAATCGTATGCATCACCAAATAGAACAGATAACTTCACTACCTCAAAATGTTAAGGTAAATGAACCACTTTAGAAAGAGGATTACAGCAGCTTTAGGGAAATATCCATAGCTTTCTAGGGCAGCAAATTTTACTACACCCAAAACGCATTAAAATTCTGACAAAAAACTATCCACAATTCAAAAATAAAGACCATCTGTGAGGTAATGATGACTCAGCAATCAATTGCCAAGAGAGCGTC
Source organism: Taenia saginata (assembly GCA_001693075.2). Taxonomy (NCBI): domain Eukaryota; kingdom Metazoa; phylum Platyhelminthes; class Cestoda; order Cyclophyllidea; family Taeniidae; genus Taenia; species Taenia saginata. The sequence goes on from LWMK02000103.1 coordinate 153,121, forward strand.
AACAACGTGAGTTATTTCGTCGGACCACTTGTTTCCTCCAAGCTAAGGGATTACAAGAAAAGGATAGTGGTGAAAGTATACCTTTGCTACACCACGACCGAGTTCGTCACCTGGGTACATCCGATAGCAGCTGAAGTAACAATACAACCAGAGAGTTTGAAAGAATCAACAAATTCTGTTAGACTGAGTCAAAATGAGCTATTCTAGCTCATTCAGCGACTTAATGCGACAAACAATGAAGGACTACGCATCATTGCAATAGGTTCGATTGCATATAAGCCATAGAAACATTGCTAGAAGCAAGTAGACGGAAGTCAAATCTAAACCTCACCCAATAACAACGGGTTTCAGTATATCGATGCTTGTTGGACTTGCTCTTCGTAAGAATGCAGGAATAAACGCAAAACCAGAGGTCAGCATAGTACGCGGTGGAGACACACAAAAATGAAACTAAAATACATCCCTAGGAGTTCATTGGTTGAGAAGTAGCCAATCAGTTTTCAAGTATATGCACCCGGAAGAAAGTGCAAATCTAAAGTGTTTACCTTTGCATTAATGAATGTTTTAAAAGACAAAATTTACACACCTAATTCGACTTTATTTTTTCGACATATTCCAATGCAGCAAGTGCACCCGACTAGCAAATGAAAGGGAATTGCAGAGCAGTCAATCCCACATTAAGATGTGAGGAAAAATGGCATTTTGCACCTCCTTCGAGTTTGTACTAAGTCAAATCAGCATGAGAAGACGCGCACTGCTACAGTGCGTACTAGTCTGAAGGCTATTGACATGACACGGATGTCGTGACGTAGAGAGGAAGCATAGCCTGCTGAACTACCACAGCTGAAAATATAGCTAGGTGAAGCTACCGGTACACGGAATACGAGTGGCCACTAGGTGAGGAACCAACGAACCATTGCTGCCTTAATGTACCTAGGGTGCAATGAGAGGCATAAAAGGGGGGAATTGTTGATAAGACCCTCAAAGTATGACAAGTCCGCGCGGTCAAATTGGCGGTGAGAAGTTTATTGCACGAAGTTACAAGGAATTTCGCTACGTCCACTCGAAGAAATTACACAATATATTCGAAATCCTATTAGTCTCTCGTTCTCCGTGGTAAATCTCCATGATTCGCTGGAAAGTGGCTTTAATACCGTCGTTAGGACACTCGCCAGCCGCTCTGGCAACGGATACAAGCTTGAGTAATTCCCAAGCGTACTCAATGCTATCAGCACCAAATCGAGCACGCACGAAATCACACGACTCGGTAGTCAAATATAGCGCCATTTTTCGTACTTCCATTGGTGAAGAGGTCATGGCTTCCTTGAGAAGCCCAAAAGCCATCTCGTCTGCAATTTCGCCGTAAGAAGGTTCAGGAGTCATCATGGTGGTGGGATCAGATAAGTCCTTTAGTCTTCTGAACAGCGATGGAAGAGCAGGCAATGGTGTTTTTGGGGAGCGGATCTAGAGGCAAAAGCGATGGCTAATCAGTCTAATTGTTTGCGATTCTACCACCCACCCTTTCAAGTCACCATTTCAAAAGAAGATTGAGAGAGCAAATTCAGAAAATACCAAGACGCTAAAAAAAATGAACCCAGAATGGGAAACTAAATCCTAAGAATGCGGCTTTTTTGCAAACGGTAACAGTTGCGATTAACTGAATGATTCTTTAACAAAAGTAATGCATTCTTAAGTGACTTAATCCTACCTGTTTAACCAATTCGCACCGCTCATCACTTTCTCTAGGAGATAAAACAGCAACATTCTGTGTCCCATCACAATGGACACAGGAGCACTCAAAGAAGTACTGTTCGAGGAGAGCCCTTTTCCGAGCGCTCGTGTCGGGATTATGTCGGAAATGCGGACCGTAACATGCCAAGATTTCATCTCCTGGAGATATGTCTTTAATACATCTAATTACGATAAATCCGTTCTAAAAGAAACGATTTCAGAATTTATCAGCTTGCAGGACTTCGCGCAGAGTTTGTGATATTAGTTGTACTAATTATTTTTAAGTAAAAAACACTTCAAAACCAACCATGAACTGATACGCGATGTTAGGTTCACAGGCATGATTGATCAACGACGCGATGGGAAAGAGGCCTCCACCAACACGTTCCTGTACCATATCAACAAGTCCGTGATTCCTGCTAACTGTAGTAGTGACTTGCGTTATTGCATGAGCGTTGCATTGCAGCCGATGTAACAGTCGAAAGCACCAATCACCACAGTTGGGCAGGCCGATGCGTCCCATGAGGAGACCACATAACCATCCCGTCAGACCATACTCGAAGTGGGATGGAAAGTGTCCGTAATTGTCGACCAAGCTGTCTAGAGAAGCCTCTCTATCAGTTCGAAGAAGGTATCGCCCTCGAAGTGTTCCCAGACGGAAGCAAAGATGACCGAGGCCAATTGAATTGAGCAGGAAAATATATCTAAGCCAAACCACCATGCATAACAGCATTACCAAAGAAAGTATCTAAAGAAAAGGTAGGTCTCCCACCTGCACTCATCTTTGTGCCACTGTGGTATGATGAATCTACCATTTTTGAAGTGCCGAGAGAAGCAACGAGATGGAGGTCCACAAAAGGCCGCATCGTTGCAGTGTGGACAAACATAACCCACGCTCTCTAGCTGATTGTGGCAGGCAAGGCAGCGAATGTGTCGCTGAAATGGTAAAAGAATACAACACGCAACTGCCATCTCGTCAATCGACGGTGTTTCACAAGAAATTTCGCTTTTTGCCCAGCCACCTGCAGGTTCACTTGCTAGTACGTCGCCTGCTTTGAAATGCCCTTCACTGACAACATATCGGCCCTGTTTAGGTGACTCATGAACGACCAAATGGCTTGAAAGGGCCTTCAGCTGAAATCAAAAAGGTGAGCATAACTTCAGGTCTAATTGCATCAGTAGAAATACCTTCTCGCTTCTCCCAAACATAGGGATAGGCAGGTTAACAAAGCCATAGCGTTCTTCTGATTCGTGTGGAGGATCTGGATCCTCACAGAGCTTCGCAATCCATTCATAGTATTCACTAACATTGGGTAAGGCCTTTCGTCCTATTTTGGCACAGGCTTGTTGTAGCCTAAGCTGCAGACGTTTCCCAAATGGACTTTGCAGATCATTCTGAATTCGTAAGGCTAGACATACATGCCAAATGCATGCCGCCCATTTCGACTGATGCAGAAGGCACGCCGAGAGGTTGCCGTGGAGAAGTGCCAACTCTTTTGAATCCTTTTCTGCGATTAAAATTCCTTTACGATAATACACAGAGGCCGTCTCATAGTCTTCTGATCTGGAAAAGAGAGGTGGAACAGATAAGATTCCGAAAATAGTCAGTCAGAGGACTTGTGATGTAGCAGCGCGCACTTAAAGTAGCGGTTTCCTTTTTCACGACGTTTTCTAGCCTTTTCCGAATCCTTGCATTCAATGAGGCCACCTTCCAAATCAGAAATAAAGTTGTGAAGATTTTTCAACGCCTGACTTGCATGCTTTCCATCTGCATACTTCTTCAAACGCAAGTAGTATTCAACTGGAGTGTCGACAGATTTAAACAGACCAAAAGGGTCTCCGTTTGATTTAATGTATTCAATTTCTGTAGAAAGAATGCCCTCCCAGATTCGACTTACCCCGAGTTTACCACTGTCTCTTTGGAGCATAGGCTAAAAAATACCACGATTAAGCACTTGAAAAAAAAGGAGTACGACAAAAGTTGTCTTCACAGTACTTTTAAAAAATTTATTCTGTAGATAAATCAAATTAACAATATCAAAAGCAAGTCAGATGGTCTGTTCAATGTGGCTCCGGTTTGTGGCCATCTACGTAAAAATTTCGAGTTGCTGGTGGCAGTTCAATTACAATTCCATCCAATTCTTTAGTCAGGATTATTTGGCATGCTAAAAATAAAACCATTCAAAGTTAATCAGTAAGCCAAAATTGTTGGCGTACTCCTACAATAACATTAAGTTCAATCGCAAACATCAATGCTTTAAAAAGTGCAACAAATAGAATATGATAAATTAGGCAAGTGACGCACAGAGCCGGGAGTTGGGTTTCAGAAACGGAGCTAGATCCAGCATGTCGTTTTCTTCATCTTTTGGCTCAGGAAGTTTATCAAACATCTCTTCGTTCACGTAGACATGACAGGTAGAACAGGCCAATGAGGCTTCGCATGCACCCTCAATTTCAATGCCGTGCCGGCGAGCAAGGTACATTAAATTATCGTTTACTTTGCCAGCAACCCTTATTTCTGTTCCATCCTTAGCCTTGAATATAACATGCACACTAGTAAGCAAATTAGAAGTCTCTTAATGAACTCACACATCATGAGAGGATTTTGGGTCTTCCCATTCATATCGTCCCTTAAATCTAGCACCTGATGCCATTTGATTGTTAAAGAAAAACACACCTGAAATTCGTAGATATTGGGAATCAGTTGGTTTCAAGTGATAGACGTAAGGTCTGAACGCCCAAAAGAGATTTCGAAGTGACATTGCGGGAACGCCGCAAAGAGAGGGCGGCAGGCCACCACGAACAAAGCGCGCTTTGACAAAACGACCCTGAAATTTAGCACTTAGTCCAACTAACCATAATAGCGTTACTCATTTGAAGATATATCCACTATGTTTTTACAAATATGAGCCGTCACCATTTACAAAGGCATTGTTCTTGCCCAACTGTTCTAAGGGCTTTGGCAAATCGAAATCCAACAGGCATTTCAAACCTTATTGTAATTTATATTCTACATATAGCTATGCAAAAACTGCATGCGAATTCTGAAAAGATTTCAAGACAATCTTGATTACCTCTACCGAAACCATCTGTATAACCCGTGTGCCTTTCTTAGCCTATTATGAGCCCTTCGACCGAATCCAACTCACCCCAATGCTTGGGAGCCAAACCTGCACACCTCAGGGTCTCACAAAGCCCCGATACCGCCCCATGCCGCTTTAAATCCCTACCAATCCCACCCCTACTACGCCTCATTGAAAAAGCGCTATCCCCCAATAACCCGAACACTTTATTGTAAACCAATAAACAAATTAACCAAAATACGCTGATTGCCACGCACTTGGTTCCAACGCAAAAAGAAAAGAAAGAACTGAAGTCAAGTGATGGAGAGAAAAAGGGAGATGCCAAAACAGATGGGCCCAACGACACAGTCACGCATAAAGCAATTTGTGGTGGTTAGGATGACGATTGTTTAAATATGCAAGTGGTAACAAAGTGAAATAGAGAAGTCCTTCCTACATTCACCATTTCTAAGCCTCCTGTTCTAGCATGAAGGCCGAGCTTGGCAACTCCTGATTGGTTCGTCGCGCTAGTTCCATCTGCAATGCAGCTGCTTCCTTGTGCAACTTCTCTGGAGTCATACTCACCACTAAAAACAGCAACAAAACACCAAAGTAAGCTTAATCCAAAAGGTCCGCAAAAGCCACTTGAGCCTGACTTACAGAATCCCTCATTTCGCAGGAAGTGCAGAAAGTTCACCGCCAATTTATCCGGATCCTCTTCCATCAAAAATCCATTGCAATCGGGTACGAGAAGGAACTGTGTCTTCCTCGGGTCCATGCGTCCATTCAGATCAGATAACGCTCGAGCCAAATCCTGAGCCAGAGCACCTGTTACTAGGCAACAGTTGACCTTGATCGCAGTGGGTGGAGCTCCTTGAGACCCGGCCTCACGTTCACGCTGTTCAATCACCGAGGGTGGGTCAAGACAGCGTACTAGACCGAGATCGGTGCGACTAATGTAGGAATCGATGTACCCCGCCAAGTTGACGGGATTCAGACTGCGAGCAAGTTGGGTGTAGAAGGCAACAAGGTCATGATTGTCCGCCAGACCCTAAAGTAGACGAGGGGTGAGGAGAGGGTGTCATCGCTACCACTTTGCCTGGATGCTAATCAGGAGCTCAACCATTTCGGAAATTTCATTCAACTGGGGAGGGTTCTCAGTAGGATGTGCGCGGAGAGTGGCTCCAACTTTTAGCTACGGAAGGCGTACGGATCAGACGAGAACTTGATTTTACAGCTATGAGAACAGATGTTGCTACCACGCAATTGGGTGCAGTGACCAGTTCACATGTCCTCAGTCGGCTCAGTCCCGTTCAAAATGGGACCCACATTTCGTGTAATCAAGGACTCCTGGGTGATTGGTGTGCAATAAGCCCTGCGACGAAATCACAAAAGACATTCTACCATCGCGATAGTGGACGCAGGCGTTCACGAAATTCTGGTCTCTCAAAGAGGCAAAGTACGCTGAGTATCAAGAAGACTCCCCATGCCTGACCGGCCTAGAAGGTTAGGCTTTTCTGAGCCGCATAATTGAAGGTAAAGAAACCCCAAAATGAGTGCGTTACTTCACACAGGAGGAATAAAAGGCCCTAATTAATTTGAACACCTTTATACACGCTAGACCTTTAAAACGCAAGAATAAGCAATTTGAGGGGTAGGGAAAGTAACGTACAAATCCGAACCAATGCGCTTCAAGTTGGCTAAGGAGATTGTCAGTGAAGAAGCCACGCTGCAGATTGGGCAGATCAGACCAACGATTGCGGAACCACTCGTAGTAGCCGTGAGTCGTTCCATTGGGATTGAGCAGAAACAGTGCGAGCACATTGTCCGGATGATGGAGCTATGGATGACACATTGGAGGTGGAAGTCAGTTCAAAATGTATCCACGTGAACTCGTCGGTGTCTGTACAATAAAAGCCAGCTTACCGCAAAACGGGCCAGAACGTTGGAGCCGGCACCCATGCCGAAACCGACAAAGTATTTTATTCTAGAGAAGGGTTATTTGTGTAATGAGTTGAGAGGGGAAGAACTCACTTGAAGTAGTCCAAAACTGAGGTTAGCATTTCGGCCAACTCGTCCATTCTGGGGTACTGGCTGAAAGAGTTTTGACAAGAGTGTCAACTGTGCTGCCAAAGAGGGAAAGTAGCGAAAGAATGGCGCTAGATCTACGCGAAACGAAGCAACTTTGGCATGCATACACGTCAGCTAACCTGGTGGTCGCAGAAGGGATGCTATCATCTGCAACACTGTAACATACAATTATGATTAGACACGGTACTACTGATGTCCGGATAAAGTGGCTTGAATCAGGCGGGCAAGATGACACGCATGAGGATTTGGCTTATTTGTAATTCTTACTTCTGGTAGGCCGACTGTCGCCCGAAAAGGCTGTCTTCACCCGTGGTGGAAATGTTCGTCTCCTCATGCGGACGAAGAAGGGATGTCTCACCCTCTACTGGGCTGAGGAAGTGACGATTTTAAGAGGGGCAATTAAAAACTACGCATTGCCTCACTATAAATAGCACGAAACACAACAGGAACGCAAAGCAGAACACGACAAGTGTTGAAAACGAGGCCAGTAAAAGGTCACCGATAAGGCGTTTTCATAAAGTACACAAACGGAGAATGGCGACTTGGCAAGCAAACAAATAAGTGAACGCTGGCGACAGAAGTTCGTCCGATGTTTATGCTTTAAAAACGACCTGCTATCTCCAAACCGCGCAACCACGCACGTGTCCACAACAAACATCCTCGAGTTTGCACGTGCGAATTCCACTCAATCGTGGCATGTGATGACTGAAATTTCAGTCGGAAATCGTATCTAGGATCACACTTCATTTTGATTCGAACATCCCAATGAACCCTCAGAGTAACCAGTAGTGATAGATCTCTTGAATTAATACATCTGTGAAGGCTTTTGTTGGCGTAGTTTAATCCAAATGTATTAACCGTTGAACACTACCCACAACTTGGGGCAATGCCTCCAGAATGGGTTCCTATGGGATAGAGGTATCACCGAAACACAAGAACCATACCGCCCATATTTGTGATCGTGTCGCCACAATAGCCTTCCTCATAGAATCAGTGCTGGGAATCTATCCACCTGTTAACATCACCTTCTCTATAACTTAACCTGGCACGAAATCATGCATTCTCCCTCTAATGCAACTCAAAGCTCTACGAATGAGCCGACATTCACTGCAGTACGGAATGCTCTCCCTTCCTCTAATGGTTGTTGACGCAAAAAGGTAGTCGTGAACTTTTCATAGTCTACTCATTCGCAGTAAATCAACGAGACTAATATTCACAAGCCTCATCAAACGGTAACATATTTTAGAGGCGTGAGATTAGGCAATGCGTTGATAAAACGCCTTTGGGAAAAGTCGTTCGGGAAGTAGACACATCGAACCCCGAGTTGGATCAGATCAAACCAAATTTGTCTCCCACTAGGTGTGTAATCAAGACTAGATTAAAAGTCTAGCAAAAGTATGCAAAGCTTATCAGCTCTATCCAATCCATGAAATTTATGAGATGACACCTCCTCGCCTGCAATTCCACAGTAATTCCTTTAGGAGTGTGGGATTTCAGGGAAGATTTCAAATCCTACCCCACTGTGATGAAAAAAAGACGAAAAATTAATGAATGAATGAGTGAAACAATCTTGGATCCCTCATTAGAGAACGTGGATTTCCAAGCTTGGTTTAAAGGTTGAAATTCTGCCTAGGCTAGCTAATTATAATCACCTGAATGCATTGAGTGGAAGAAGTACATATTGGGCATGACTTGCGTGAACAACTGCCTCGGGTTAGGCATACACAATTCACAATCATGTGATTTCTGAAACGGAATGAGAGTCCCACCCATTGGAGGCTACTTTGCCCTTTCTTCACCCCTTCAACTGTGGGATTTGATTTCCTTCGACCAAACGTGGATTCCATAGAAAAACTCCACAAAACGTCACGAATCTGTGACCGTCGCTTAACCTCATCAAATTTCATTTCTAAATCATGGTGACGGTGTTATTACACCAGAACTAGTCGACCTTAGGGTGGATATTACACTGTTAAGGATACGTGGCACGTGGACATTTTTGTATCAAGCTTAGTGGCTCAGCTTGAAATAACTTTTTAAAAACAGAAAAAGATATGGCGAAGAAATGGACACCCGGATATTCACCATTCCAACCTCTTTGGATGAGTTGAATCAACTAATAATTACCATGACCTCAAAATTAAAACAAGCAAACAGATGCACTTTAATAGCCCTGTTTGGTAAAAAAAGAAGGGTAAGCTACACAACTATTACATGGTAAAAAAGTAGTGGCACATCTAATTCCTTTTCTTGGGCCGCGGAAGATATTTATAGTGGATTACAATGCGGGAGCATCGTTTAGCCGTCATCTGGACCATACAGAGAAATCTAGAGGTTTGGACACATCTTTTCTTAAAACAATATTCTACATCCCCTCCCAACTTGCTTCAGATAATGACCACCCAAGTTCCATTCGGGTTAGAGTGCGATTTGGACAAAGTATTGGCAAGCAGGCCCAATGTCGAGTGATAAATAGCATTTCAAACTGCGGGAGTGAGCGAAAGTAGTCACATAACTTCCGCTCCCCGTCCTTTCCGTATCAATTTCAACAAAAATATGAAAGAAAATTCTGTTCTAGAATTTCACCATTGGATTCGAAAATGCGAATTCCAAAATGGTAAAAGTTGATCCCGAGTGCAGTTTAAGCTTATGCAAATGAAAGACTTGATTGTGCCAATGAGACGAAGCTATGTCATAGTCCTCAAAAAATGTCAATTGAGCATTAGCGAACGCGTGAATCCAAACAGAAAAGATTGGGGTTCTAATGAAACAAATGCCGACAAAGGATACTTGCACCACACTCAGTTGTACTAAAAAACCGCATTTCCCTCCCTTCAATACACTGTGCACACAGGATTCACTTGCATCTTCAAAACAGGATGGCAATGTTTAAAAACGGTGCTTCTTGTGAGAGGCACGAACACGGTCATTTATTGCTTCAAACCTTGATTTCATAGTTGATGCAAATGAACCCAGCCGCATTAGCGTAGGCTATGAAGTTGCGTAGCATGCCAAGTTCGCAGTAAGACAGAGGCACAGCTATAGCGATGTTGCGAGTCAACAGAGAAAGCCAAAGAAAGAGTAAAAATAAAGAATATCGCTAGAACTTTTCCTTTGATTAATATCACTGCTATAAAGCCTTACTCCACTTACTAAAAGCGCATGAACATCAAATACTAAACTAAAAAGACCCGAGTTGACGATAATCAAGCAAACTTGCCACCTCCACAGTTCGAACACATTGTGACTCCACATGCATAGGCGCAAAACAACAGTTAAAAGACAGGGAAGCAAGGAGCTCATGCGGAGAACGAGATAAAGACCAGAGCCCCCAAGGAAAATGGGAAAAGAGCTGCAGCCATGCAGACGTACCCAGTGCGCCAACGAAAAACGCTTCTGATGAAACCAAGACTCTCTCCTCCCACTTGACTAACAAAAGAATTGTTGCGTTTATGGATTACTTGAAGCTACCAGCAACCACAGAATAAAAAGAAAACAAATCGAAGAAGGAGAAGGTTTTGCTCACTTAGCTGTAAGTGCCTCAGCGCCCTCATGATGACCCGGAGCACAGATATGGTAGATTGTAAAATGGCGCGAAATCACCTGCATCTCAGGGTAGGAGAAAAAGCCCAAAAATGATGTGTCTGATGGTAAAATAAAAAAGAAATCCACTAAGATGGATTCCTTAACTTTAACAACAGCAGCAAATCAAACCTACGATTCGTTCCGATGTCGTGGTATGTTAAAATAGCGGATTTGGAATTCGAGGGTTGTCGATAAACGCGGATGGGAATGCCACTGGAAGTAATGATTTCGTATTCCTATAAAAAGTGAAAAAGTTAAAAATTTGAAATAGCATATAGTGGAGAAAAAGGTTCGCTAAAGCGGTCACCTCAAGAACGCTAGAAGATTCATGAGAAAGGACAGGGTGACTTTTAGTTGTGTTATCGTCAAGGGGCACTCCGACGAATCCGACGTTTGGGAGATTCGCCGATTTTCGGATCTGAGACATCTCCATCTATTTAGGAAAACCACATTAAAGCAATGGAAAAAACAAAAGAGAAAGTAAAAAATCCACTAAAGATGCAGAAAGTAAAGCCACAATGCATTTCCTTCGCGTTGCAATACAAGAAGGCCGGCCTTCAAAAAAACAACAAGCGATTGAAGCGGGCGTATCCGACTGGATATACAATTCAACACTGCTAATCCAGCTAACCTTGCCCAGAACACCTCTTCTACAAATGAAATTGGGGTGGTGTTATATGAAGTCCCAACACGACTAGCGCAACTAAAAATTGCAATTCTTTAGTTTCCTGTGAGCTTCACCTTCAACAAAATGTTCCTAATAGACAAACATTTTTTACGCAATCAATTTATAGGAATTAATATGTGTAATTCATCAAATATTTGTGGAGCTGAGACGCATTGCGCCAATTTAAACAGCGATTATAAGAGTTCAAATGCCTGTTAAAAACTATTATGTAAAACTGAATTTAGCGAACAAATGCATTCAAGGTTCTTGCAAGCCTCTGAAGTAGAACATCAATAACACGTCGGTGGGGCATAAGGCACTTTAAGCTCTTTTCATGTTAGAATTTCGCGCTCACACAGCAAACTTTTTAGGCCTAATACAGCTTAAGAGTGTGCTTAGTGTACAGCCGGATCGTTAATACAGGCTTGGGTGGGTTTTTAATTGAGCTAACTCCTGCTCGATGCCCTTTATTAGTACGCGTGTGCTGGTCCGCGCGGCGTAACAAGTGATTCTGTTAAATTAGCAATGCGCATGTCTTTTCTTTAGTTGGTTTTGGGCAAGATATCACCGATTTTTTTATCTTTTTACCCATTTTTGAATCGCTTCCATAATGAAGCGCAGCAAATGTAATACTAGTTAATAGTGCAATATCATCTATTGGTAGCAATCTCAATAATGTCATCACCTTTCCGACAAATAATTTGCTGTTTACACAAGTGATTTATTAGGATTGTCTAACCTTGACTTTCTCGACAATCAACACCGCCTACTATGAAAGATTTAATGACGAGGGAGATGCGTATAATATGCTTTGTTTTCGGTAGATTATTAAAAAATGTGGACGATTTAGTGTGCGCATTTTTTTCTAGCATATCTGTATCCGGGCAGCTGTGCTCATTGCCACCTATTTACAGAAAAACACTGTACAGCATTGAAAATGGCAAGGAGACAACGACACAAATAAAAGCCACTGAAATCTCCCAGGACATTGACAAGCTTAACGGCACTTGCTTCCAAATTCTTCAGACAACAACAGTTGAGGCCAATAAAACTGATTCAGTTCATGTTATTTATAAGAACAGGTAAATGTAAAGCAATTGCTAACGTTTTAGGACAAATGATTGTTACTTCTGCTATGAACTTATCGCTCGAAGTGAAAATGTCATTCAGTATCGAAAGAGTAACGCGATTTAGTTTTTGCCGCTACTGATACTATTTAGGTCAGTGTCAACCAATCTTTCGAGGACGAAATGTTTCTGAGATCTGTAATCTGATCTCCGGTATTGAACTTGAAACAGGCTTTATTAATTCTCGAGAGCAGTACTCAGACTTTAACTGCAAAAGTATTATTGAAGGCATTTACTCTTTTGAGTATCGAATCGTCGGCAGTACGGGTGTGTGTCGTAGCCCAAACAGCATTCTGAAGGCGTGCCAACGTCAGGGCTCTCCACTGCGCGATAACTCAGTGTACGAGCAGACGTTTGGTTTCTGTCCCAACTTCTTCGAGGTCTCGGTTTTAGAAGAGCCAAACATTGTGTACGGAAAGGCTAACATCTGGCGGTGCTACGCACGATGGGTGGCGGATGATGGCACAGTCTGGGCTGCGGTGGAATACGACACGAACATGCCGAAGTTCAAATACCGCTGTCTCGCCACCAGCATTGATCAGCAAAATCGCCGTGACATTATTCAATGGGGTAATTGTTCAAGACCACTTGTTAAGCTCATTACGTGGCATTTTTATTCAAGTTCCCATCTTCAAGTAATGGAGCTTTGTTGCCTTCCTGCTTTGTTGTGTCCACATAATTCAGGCGCATTGCCGTGGTGTTTAAATAGTTCTAGGTTCAATTCCTCCATATTTTGTGCCATTCTTTTACGCAGTTTCAGTCAGCACACAGTTCTAAGCTCTCATTCGTCTTTAAGGGGAACTGAATCCTATCATGAACGTCCAACTTCCGAGTGCTCTAAACTAGAGAATGCACTGCTTCCAAATTCACCGATTTTAGTTTAGTTCGGGAACTAATACGAAATTTGCATTGCTATTAGCTTTGGGGTACCTGGACGGCGTGAGCATCAGGAAGTAAATCCTAAATCAAACTCACGCATTTCTTGGCAACTTTGATGACTGATTGCAGAGTCTCTTGGTAGTTTTGACTTATTTACTGGCTTTCATGACAGTTGGAAAAGTTGTTCTCTCTGTGCACAACAACAAAGAGTTTGAGACATCAACAATAGCAGAAGCTCATAAATGTAACCAGTGACAACAGAACACTCCATGATGACCAGACAGCAGGTACAAGTACAAGAAAGTGGTAGATCAAGTGGAAATTACGAGAGTTGAAGTATTTTAGGAGACACTCAGTCTATTGGCTGTAGTTGGACGCCTTTGCAACGTGGATGTTTGGTGGGGGGAAGAACTCGTTAATTCTTATTTTTACTCTTTAAACCCTCACTTTGAAAAGCTTTCATTGAAATTCACTCCTTTCAGCAATAATCTCTTTGCATTTTCCTAACTTTACCAAGCTACTAGATCGTAAGTTGGTCCTAACCTTCACTGTCTTTGTACGGTTTGACAAGTTTGACATTTTAGCTCTCCTTTTTCTTGAATTTACTAAAATAAACCTTGCTTCGTTGATAGAAAGACGTCTGTTCCTTTATCACATTTCTTGGTCTCTGGCTTGGCTGATTGCGGCTGTGTACCGACTCCAGCTACAGCTGTGAATTAGGATGTTGTGGAGCCTCCCAACTATTTGTTCAGTGCACGCTTCTCAATTATCACCAGCCATGAGGTTTTGAAATTCTTCTACGATCCTTGTTTATCGTTGATGAAGTCCTTCGCTACAATGGTTCTATGGGGGTTTTTATTTCATTGCGTGACCACTCTTTTGATGTTTAACACGACAGTGCCAAGGTTATTCAGGACTCCGCTTGTCTGGCTTGGGCGATCATTACTTCGGACTGCTGCCTTCCACGTCTCACGAGATATTCTGCTTCGTAGTGTATGGAGACAGTACTCGGCTCCTCTAAAACAAAAGCTCGAATCACTTTTAGGGAAATTGATGGTTACCTTGATGAGGTGCTTTGTCTTACATCTCCTTAGCATAAGAGAGAAGGGAACTGATCGCTGTTTATCTTCAAATATATGAGTTTGAGGTGTAATTTTTTGATAGTCTACCACTGCATATTCGTCGAAAATTCTAAAATAGTTTTGGCGCTTTTCCCGCCAAGTAGTCTAGTTCGAATTAGATCCACTAACTTCAGCCAAGAGTGAAGGCATGGGGAGTTGAAACACATGGAAAGAGCACTGCATCGATAAACAGATGCAAATCTCTGCCAAATGTGGGTGATTGTGCGCATTTCACAGGTCTCTTCCCTTCAAGTTAAAGCAAGTCACCACAGTGGGCCGCATTGGTAATTGACGAACTTAATTCCCGGGCCAAACGAACACTCCGTCAAGTCGCACTAGCGAACATCCAGCCACTGGTAACACTTCGAAGGGGACACTTCGTACAGTGCATGCTGCCACGCAGCAATATACTCCTGCTATTCGTACCCTTCCAGGAGAAAGAGGAAGTCCGACAACGTGCCAAAGCAAGCAAAGCCTTCGATCTACTTATCTGGTGATAACTTTCCGTCATTTTGCACCACTTTCGGCGATCATGTCGTTTAGGAAAACCCTAACAATTTCATAGCAGTCATTATCCTGTCGGCCGTGTGAAGACAATTGCTCACTCAGGGCCAAAAAATTGCTGATTTTGTCTGAATTTATTGATACCGTCAAGGAGAGGCAAAGAACCCAGGCGCCAGTAAATGGAGCAGCAGTCACGACTTCACTGATCCAACTGATGACAACTTTTATGTTATCCTGATGAAGACTTTTACAAAATACCAGAAAACCCCATCGGTATGTGCTTCTTTGGGCGCCTAGGTGGTAAAAGAGTTGTGCCAGAATTCCAGCTTTGGACGGGTGTCTAGAGATGTTGGTTGCAAACCACAGAGGTCAGTAAAATTTGGGCCTATATGCTATCGCCCATTTTTGCTCCTCAACCTTTTATGCTCACCTAAACGAGCAAGGTAGAGTAACCTGTTGGCACGTTCAAGTAAAGTCATGATAGAGGGTGGTGACTGCGGGCGTTCTACAAAGATTTCAACTGACTTATCGGCATTTCCAAATGATTTCGTCCGAAGCCATTAATCGGTGGGCCATTGACCCAGTGGATTAAACTGATACGATGTATGCAGATTCTTTCACACCCAAAGATGACTACGAAGCATAAAAACCACGAGGAATAAGGAAGAATTTATTCAGATAATCCATAAAAGTGTCACGTATGCTACCTTATGCCGTGAGGTTTGTTGTCAAGGTGCCCTTTGTAAAGGTGTCTCCCGCTGGTGAAACCTCATGATTGTCGCTTGGGTACTTCACTCTCTTGTTTTTCATTCCTACGAAAAGCTCTGGATCGTTCCCCTTTTACCTCACAGGTATGACAGTGGATGCGGACTGTAAGAATTTGAAGAACTACTACACCGCACCAATTCGTCTAATGCTGGAGCCTGCATTCGATCCTGTCACTCAGCTAGTAGAGATGCAACCCACTTGTAAACTGCCCACCAACTACAGTGGAAATTGGTTCTATCCAAGCGAATATCAGACCTCCGTAAGTAATTTAGTTTTCACATTCCTACTTGTTTTTTGTCTTACATTGCTATCAGGCATCACTTGAGCGCTTGTACTGGTAGCTTCTGACTTTTTATGGTTCTTTCAAAAACTGTCCTCCACTTCTAGTCCTTCAAAAGCTTCTGAATCCAAGAGCTTTCAGGAAGTAGTGTTGTCACTATTGAATGTTAGTTCAGATGGAAAATTATTAACAAACGAAGAACTTCGTGGGAAGGAAAGCTTAAGTAATGAAAGCACTATGTTTTAGGTACAAATAAACGCGACTCATATTTACATGCGGCGAAAACGAGATGATTACACATATGAGGACATCTATTTCGTTTGTCGTCAACAACAACTTTCACGCTATCTCATGGCCGTTGTTACTCGTGGGCAATGGTGAGTTTCACTTTTATACGCACCGACCAATGAACCACATTCTGTTTACTGCATCCAAGGCAAAAATCGTATACTTATTATTTATAAGTAACATGAGTGTTATCAAAATCCTTTAGTGAAATTGACTTCATGTGTTTCGAGTTGATGCCGCGTCATCATAACATAGCCCGGTTTCGCATGGGACGTCCCTTTCCCCTGGAACCATTGGTGAAGGACTCTCTCGGTGAATCAGAGTATATGCTGAGAATTTACAAGGAGGCATGTCATTGGAGTAGTTTCACTTTGAATTACATCGAATGGACTTATGAGTACTTCGTTCTTGATCCTCCTGTGCCTATCAACTGTCCCATCCAGGGAAAGTATAAGTTCATTCAGACGGGTCAAGAGGCGGAAAAATATGTCTTTAAAATGCCCAATGGAATGACTCCAAGGCCGTGGCTTCAAGTTTTGTGTTACCACTACTGGCAAACCAATGTAGAGGCCTGTCTGAATGATCCGAAAATCCTAAAGCTCGATGTGCAGAAGTGCTGGCGTCTTGATTTCGCTGGAAGGCCCATCTCGGAGTACGATGTTACCGATAATTACATCGCGTGTGTAGGATTCTGGATGGAGGATACAAAATCCTATCTCATCACCTATGATCGTGAAGATCCAGTAAGTTCTACACATGCCTTTCTAGTGGATATTAGTCAATAAACAGGTTTAACTTACTGTCCCTTTATTGAAGGTTTCCAACAGATTCCGTTGTTGGGTCTACCAGCGTCTCTCATTGCGCTCCTTCGCAATGTCACGCAGTCTCGGCAACCGATGTGGAAAGACGCAGACAGCTGAATCGTCGTCACCCGAAGAAGGCGCCTCCTTACGCCTAGAGTTGATGGAGGATGAGTATGAATTTGACGTGTGTCCCATGAACTACGATGATGGACGAAATCCCTACGTCAATCCGGCCGTACTGAATGTCTATGCTCACGCAAGTACTGTTACACCGCCATCATTGTTCATCAGTCTTGGACTGATCTTACCTGGGACGGTATGGAAATCCGTATAAATGCATCTTTTTATATTCCTTATCGTGATTCTTCCCTTCTTGGCACGCCATTTCTAAAAACAGTCGCCCTCCGAAGAGGCCATCACTTAGTCAAGGGGAGTTTTACGAAAGAGATAAAGACTTGTCGAAATGGGCACCCACCGATGGAAACACGCTGCTTTGATCAAGTTGCCAATTTGTTCGCAGGTGTTGGCGAATTGTCTCTGCAGAGCTATCAGATCAGCTTAGGTGACTGAACTTCAAGTACAAAAGAATCAACAAACGCGGATGCTAAACTTAGGGATCATGGTCTCACCGAGTAAAATGGAAGGCTTCCAAGAGCATTTGCATCGTAGAACCAAAAAAACCATGTCAAAGATAACAATGGGTCATAATTGTTCAGAATATTTCAATCGTTCAATTGTCCAGCCCTCTAGCTTTAGATTCAGATAAGTGGACAGAGGCGATGTAGCTGAAGAAGGCATTGCATATTGCTGGAACCGGAAAGCTGAGATTTTTCTTCCTCTTGTCAATCGATGGAATTCTCTCAGTCTCACGATGGTGTCAATCTGTCTGCTTGCCCTCCAAGGGGTCACTTCAGACCGACATGGATTATAGCATATTTCCGACCCCCAGCCTACGGTAAATTATGGCTGGCACTCTTTAAAAGCGCACATTTATTGCTCTCCCTCGGCAATAAATTGAGGTATGTTGTTGTAACCGGAAGTTTCGCCACCCACTCTTGCATCTCAAACAAAAAACGTCTGATTAATTATTCTAGCGTCAATAACTATTTGCATACCAAGGTAGTCGTCTCTTTGCCTGAGGAATATTTATACAGGCATTCCTCCCTTGAAGCCAACTCAATTAACCAGAAAATGGGAAACCACCGCATTTCTCAGTAAATTCCAATGGATGAAAGAGAATCCATCGTCAAAACGTTGTTCCCATGATAATTCGCTGTTGTCGCACCAATGGCAGTGATCACCAGCCCTAAAATGCCGCACAGGCCACAAATCCCTCCCACGAAAATCGATTGAATTAGTGAGTAGTAGTCGCAATAAGGGACCTATCGATCGGCTGATAAATCGATACCTTCTAGAATTAGCTTGGTGCAGCAACACTAAGTTCAGTTTGTCAATTCTTCTACTCAACTAAGCGCTATTTTACTTGAGAAGGCTCTTTTGCACATTGTTATTTTGCTCTTTCTCCTTAATGTGAAGAAGAAAAAGTTTCATATTAAAGTTGTTTCTGGCAAATTTCACGCCTGACCGTTGGGGTCAGTGACCTTTTTGGCTAGCTTCACCATGATCTTATTTTCACACGTCACCTGTTTCCATAGGTTATGCAATTTTAATAGCAGAAGGAATTGCAAAAGGTGCATTTTCCACAAAATTAAGCAAAAGCCACAACATTTTGAGGAGAAAAATATGAGCTTGCTTGTTTCTGAACGATCTGCTTACACGAAATGTCGTATTTTAGGATTGATTTGAAGAACACAAACATTGAGAAAAGCGTAGGAATAAATTATTTTGTTGGCACCAGTTGAAAAAATTATATGAGTGGAGGTAGAGTGTAAATGCTTTACCGCGCTCAGCAGGCTACCAAAATTCCCACCAAGTACCGAATGCACAATACCCGTCCTGCTTGAAATTTCCAGGCCGACCGATAATCAATACGGCAGTAGAAAACAGGAAATGCATCAAACAGCATTAAAACACTTTTAGGTTATTTCATTACTTTAGCACAATCGAGATTTAGTTTATCGTGAACTCAGGGAACAAGCAAATGGAAGTAGTTTGAGAAATGCGAACCAAAACGTCCGCATTTAATCTTTCCTAAGGCTAAAATAGAGATTAAAAAAGGCTAACAACACCATGACAAAGACCTCGTAGATCAATCTGGCGCGCGTCGTTTCTCATGGCCACAAGCCTGCGTGCCGGTGCGCGCGTACTAGTGTGCAGCCATGCTCGCCTGCTCATTAGCCAATCGTTCACACGAAAAGTGCTTGCATTAGGTGACGCGCTCTCAACCATTGTGGTCGCCTCAGTTAATTGGTTAACCACGATTGCCATATATGGCTAATGAGAAGGCCTATATAAGACTAGCTTGCAAGCAGAATACACTGCCGTTTGTGTTGGCTTCTCCGATCGCTTCGTTATCGCAATGAGTGAGGGTGATGAGATCGCTGCTCTCGTCGTTGACAATGGGTCTGGTATGTGCAAGGCTGGTTTCGCTGGTGATGATGCTCCACGCGCCGTGTTCCCCTCCATTGTTGGTCGTCCAAGGCATCAGGTTTGCCACCTCTGAGTTACTTTGTCTTGTATCCCATGATTGGGGTTAATGTTGGTTTTCGCTTCGTTGTAGGGAGTGATGGTTGGTATGGGACAAAAGGACAGCTACGTGGGTGACGAGGCCCAGTCAAAGAGAGGCATCCTCACTTTGAAGTATCCCATTGAGCATGGCATCGTGACGAACTGGGATGATATGGAGAAGATCTGGCACCACACTTTCTACAACGAGCTTCGTGTGGCACCTGAGGAGCATCCCGTCCTCCTCACTGAGGCTCCACTCAACCCCAAGGCCAATCGCGAGAAGATGACCCAAATCATGTTCGAGACGTTCAACTGCCCGGCTATGTATGTGGCCATCCAGGCGGTCCTCTCGTTGTACGCCTCCGGTCGTACTACGGGTATCGTCTTGGACTCAGGTGACGGTGTTACCCACACTGTGCCCATCTATGAGGGTTATGCGCTCCCTCATGCTATTTTGCGTCTCGACTTGGCTGGTCGTGATCTGACTGACTACCTTATGAAGATCTTGACCGAGAGAGGCTACTCGTTCACCACTACTGCTGAGCGCGAGATAGTGCGTGATATCAAGGAGAAGCTCTGCTATGTGGCCCTTGATTTTGAGCAGGAGATGGCGACCGCTGCCTCCAGCTCTTCTCTGGAGAAGTCTTATGAGCTTCCTGATGGTCAAGTTATCACCATTGGAAACGAGCGCTTCCGTTGTCCTGAGGCTCTGTACCAGCCTAGCTTCTTGGGCATGGAGGCGGTTGGCATCCATGAGACCACCTTTAACTCAATCATGAAGTGCGACGTGGACATCAGGAAGGATCTGTACGCTAACACCGTACTTTCTGGTGGTTCCACCATGTACCCAGGTATCGCCGATCGTATGCAAAAGGAGATCACCGCTCTTGCTCCAAGCACCATGAAGATCAAGATTGTTGCTCCTCCGGAGCGCAAGTACTCTGTTTGGATAGGTGGCTCTATTCTCGCCTCGCTGTCCACCTTCCAGCAGATGTGGATCTCCAAGCAGGAGTATGACGAATCCGGCCCTAGCATCGTTCACCGCAAATGCTTCTAAATCCATCACCCCTTTCCCGCATTTCGTTTTTACTTCTGACTATCAATACACTGTCCCCGCGGCTTGTTCAGTTTTCTTTGTTATTTGACTGTGCTTGTCGCCGCCTAGTTCACCGGACCTTTTAAGCCGTGGGTTGGGTGTGGGTGAGGGTTGCGCATTGGGGACCCTAGATCAGTATCAGTGGACGGGGATGCGCCCTTCTGGCTCGCTCTAATGGCAATTTTTCCGCGGCTGATCGTCGTGATGTTCCACTGCTTCCGTGTAGGGTGTGGTAAAGTCGTCAGCGCCTCCCAAGACTGGGGGCCTGGGGGGGAGAGGGTGGTGCATGAGCTGTGTGCGCGCGCAGAGATCTACGGATGGATTCCCTCATTCTCTACACCAGGGTGAACCTGTGGTCTTAGGCGCTCGTGAAATTTGGAGGTGGGTTGGTCGCCTCCACCAAACCTTGGTTCCCATAGCTAACTTATGTCAATCAAAGCTGCTAGGCCGCGGTATCTGGCATACAGTTAGAACCTTGCAGCAGTTGGAGGGGCTATAGCGCGCAGGTTTGTGACTCAAGCAGCGTAAACAATGCAGTCTGGTGTGCACGCACGCATGGCGTAGCCATATATGGCCGATCTGTGGCCAGGCGACTGTCAACGCTACAACTCCTACCTCTCATTGTATGACTTCCTTCTCACAAAACTTTACCACTGCTAAGTTGGAAAAATGCGTGGACTTTGAGCCAGACTAACTTGGACCTTCGCTCTTCGGTGGTACCACTTTTTTTGTAAAACACAGAGTTTGCAATTTAGCACCACTCAAACCCTCCAGTTAAATTGTTGACAAGTGATGAGAAAATGAAGTAGGCTAATAACCAAGAGAGGAGCTCTACTAATCATCACCACGTTAGGCTAAGCGTTAAAAGGCCCTAGTTGAACCGGAATCCACCCTGTGCATGGCCACAGAACGCTGAAGAAACTCGTCTGACCGTCCGTCCATAAGGTTGGAGTTACAGATTTTCCATGCTCACAACCGAGCCCTTCACCGCGGGAATGACGTCACACCATTGCTCGAGGCGTGGAGACACCCTCGTGACTGGATGGAGTTACACAAAATCGTGCCAGAAAGGCGATGGATTGCCTCGGTCCGACTAATCAAGGGAGCAGAGTTGCAAAGGCATGAATCATCCACCCCCCACGCGGACTCACTCACGTACGCACGTAGACACTTGCACGGACGCCGATGCAGTAACCAATACGAAAGTAATGGCCATATATGGCAAGGCGTTCATGCATGCGTATGTATTGCATGCACACACTCCCGCACGCGCGACTAGCTGCTAGGTGATTGGTTGAATGGTTGCCTCCCTGCTGAATGCTAATGAGTAGAACCACAGCCGCCTGTTCCTAGCCCATTCTGCGACAAATTTGTAGCCCGTTTTCTGTCATTGATACGGCTTATTTCAAATCCACGTTTCAAGTTATTGGAGGGTGATGCGGGTGTAGTTGTTCCCACCCTCAGTAAACAAAGTCCGTGATGTACAGTTAGATGCATAAACAAACATGTTGAAATGGTGTAAAGAATGTTCACCTCTGTGGTTTAAAAAATTGCGCTTAGGAAGTCTTTTTTTTTCACAGAGTTCTGTGAGAAAGCTTAGCTCACTCCGACATGGCTGCCAGTCCCTTTCGACCCCGACGTGGCTCTGCAATTGAATGCTACACGAGGAACGCCGTCGATTTCACTGATGCCTCACAGAATTTCCTCGTTAAATTAGAGGGATTGATTATGATACAAAATGTCAGTTACAGTGAATCTTGAGTTAGAGAGATGTCGGGAGACATTGCCCAGCGTTGAGTGACACCCTACAAGTCTCCCAGCAGAGCGACCTCGGTGGTGTTCAGTATGGTCAGCACTGAACGCTGGACGATGGATAGTGCGTGGTTCATTACCGAGGTATAGGATACAAGTCTTCACGTTTTCATCACACTACTCAGCTTCGACTGCAAGCGCGACTAGAACTTGACAGGCATAAAATTAGATTGATGCTTTTTCTGTTTATCAGCATCACACACACACACACACAGAAGACTCCCAATTCTTCGACCTAAACATATATGTGAGGTGTGGATAAGACTATCGGCTGGGACAAAGCTGACGCCCTAGGCCTGGAACATCCCCGAAGCGGTGCCTGCAGTTACACCAAATCGTGTCGCAAACTGAATGGTGGAAGGGGAGGATGTCTGCAGCCTGAGGAGCAGGAGCAGAGCGTCCAGTCGAATCAGAGATGTGGATTTGATGTCACACTGAGGTAATAAAGCATCCGGCCCATAGTGGTCCATTTCTCCCTTGAGATCGCGGTAGCCCCCACATGGACCACAGCGAATCCATCACAGAATCGAATCAGTAGAAAACCGAGAAAAAAAGTGAAAGAAATTAGGCAGTTTTTAAAGCTTTTGAAGGGTTGAAAAGCCACCAGCTCATCGACCTTAACAAATGCGGGGACAACTAGAGACCTTCTAACTGACCTTGACCTTGACATGCACTACACATTGATCACAGCATCTTGATCTTCCAGTAATCGTTTGTCCACCCCACAAACATCAACACAGAAGTTCATGAAAGCATCTAATTTGAAATGTCAAAACCAATTAGGAAGACAAGCCATAGTTGTCAATTTTCATAACGTGGATGGTAAAAATCAGAGGCATAATATTCTTGTTACTTAAAGGCTGTCAGTAGGAGGGTTATACTTTACACAAGCGGTCGTTCAGACACCGGTTTTGCCACTTTGGCTTTTTGGAGCTGCTTTCGCAATTCCTCCTCACGTTCACTGAGACGCACAAAGTAGACCAATGCCATGAGGAAGGCCAAGAGACAGATAAAGTCGGCAGCAATGAGGACGTAAAAACTCTGCCGAGGCTCAGACAGTACTAGGTTAAATTCGGCCACATAGCCCGAGGAAAGGGGGGAGGGAATGTGGACGACTTCACCAGTGTCCGATGGAACCGCCGATTTATCGATTACGGCACTGGTTCCGAGGAGACGATTGGCTTGAAGCATACGGGCTAGGGTTTCGTCGCCGTGATTGTGAACACCTTCAATTTCCGATTCTGCCAGACTGAGGCCAACGAGTAGACCGATGACTACAAGGAGAGAGAATTCATGAAGTGTAGGGAAAATTACAATGCAAATTTTTGATTAGGTGCGATGATCGTAGGGGGCCTCGTGGCTTCGGCTAGGAACATTACTCAGGAGGACGAAAAACAACCTAAATAATCAAAGCAGAGAATATTGGGTTCATCAGAAAGGGTGTGAATACAAAATCTGGGGGTTCGTCAGTACCTTAATTTTGCACCAGAGAAACTGACCAATTCACCTACTGGTACCACTTCTACTTCTCAAGACAAAAACCTTCCACATTAATTTGATTCTTGAAAGTTCAGCTCGTCCCCTTGGACCTCAATATGGTGCAAGGGCATTCATCAACAGCTGACGATAAACGAGTGTCACATATACGGGACGCCGAGCTTACGCAAGAAAAGCCGAGGCGTCGACAGGGCTATAGCCACCTTCATGCATGCAATTCCTGATACACAAACACCATCATCATAATTTTGAAGCAGGATCTGATGAGGCTAGGCAATGATTACCGATTACTTGCATTCAGCGTGTCACAATTGGATGAATGGTGAGAGGTAGGCGGTCAATGGGGTCCTGGAATGGGCGGATTACCCATTCAATTTCAGAAATTACTTGGCAGGGAATTGTACCTACCTAATCCGAGGAAATGGGGTCGAACATGCTAAAGTTGTAGTTGTTCATGTGGGTCATCCACAGGGTGTACGTCTTCCACTCTCCATGCATTCAGATGGTTCGCATAGGCTAGTCTCAGCAGAATCCCAACCCTTAAACCAATCCTGGAAACCCACATTCAGCAATGTGCCGCCCTCTTTTTCCCACAGTAGTGAGGTGGAATTTAGTACCTTCCCTGACATTTCACACTTGAAATACTGTGGGAGGAGAGAATGTGAATGTGAAGCCCTTATTGGAGGCGTCAACCCACGCATTTCATGTCGTAGACAGAGCCGGGAGGCTTCACGTCATGCTGACAGGTATCGTCGATCCAATCTTGATCATACAATGCGTGGGAGACTGATTTGGCTTGGTGCATTCGCTTTCTCAACGTTTCCGCTGGCTTTCAATGAAATAAATGGACAAGTAGATTGTCGAATGTCCGGAAGGTAGTTTACCGCCTCATCCCACCTCATTGCACGACAACGCATTAACATTTGATGCTAATTGTGAAGTCCAGTCTTGTAAGTCTACTGTGAACGAGTGATAAAAGAGCCTTCAATTTACCAACTGGAGCTCCAAAGGTTTGGAGTATTAAGACCTGGATACCTCAACTGCCCCGATTTCTTTTGCACCAACAAGCAGTGGAGGGAAGGAGGGAGGACAGTCCGCCCAGCAGTGATGCGCCAGACCTCGAAAAAGGGGAGAGTGTACGGTTCAAGATCGTTTGCTCACCCACAGCGTGAATTGAACGAGCTCATACGATACTCAGTTGATATGCAAGGTAAAGGTGTAGAAGAGGCGGCATTATTGGTTGAATGGAAGATAAAATGTAAAGTATACGCATTACTTGACAGCCTCGTGCAGCGTGGAGTCGCAGTACTCAATGGCACCTTTTGCTTCTTAAAGGAAGGCCGATATGTAGACACGATCACAAGCAGGGATGATGTAATTCGTGAACTTCGGTGATACCTCTGCTCCCACTCGAACTCTCCCAGGGAAACCCATTCTAGAGGCATTGCTCCAAGTCAGGAGTGGGACACTCTGACAGAATCAATGGTCATGTTTGCCTCAAAAAAGGGATCACTTCATACCAAGAAGATGAATCTCAGTGGAAAGTGCAATATGACCTGCGGTCCACCAATCGGTAGCCTTCACCTCTTGTCCAGATCCATCTGTCAATGTGCGCAAACTGCCACTGGTGAAGGTTCTTCTTGACACCTTTATCCACACTCACACCACTTTGCTTTTTTTGAGAACGGAGAGTCAGCCTTGTCGTCATCCATCCACCCTATTCACCCAAGCGCTCGTCTGCCTATTCAACAACGCTATCTTATTCAAATACCTTTCAATAAATTAGGCAAGGACCTTTTACCAGCTTAGCAAACAAGTTTAAGTTCACTTGCACCTGCTTCATGCAACTAAGATTTGACGATACGGCGATTCCAAACGCCATGAGAGCAGCAATAGACTGTCGCAAATCCATCCTTAATTCCGCAAGTATGTGGAGGCGGTCGCATTCCCTTAACAAGTGTTTCCCCAGTAGGCCACAAGGAACCACATCAAAGAACTCAATGTTTAATATCCGCACATTAATTTACCTTTACCCACTTTGAAGGTAAACTCACCTAATTAACCAGTCTATTTTGGAAGATAGTGGATAGATTCTTAAAATCTTCGCTATCTAAATGTTGACCACCTCGCACTCAATTTCACCTGCAAGACCTTAATTTTCAGAAGGCTGTAGAAGTTGTCAACTATGAAGTAGGAACAGATTTTGATTACCACATTAAGATGGGGTTCTTAGCGTGTAGTTTAGCGAAATCCCCATCCTCCTTACAGAGCCCTGCTTCACCACAGCTGTTCTCCTAGTTCTCATAATTGGAGTCCTTTGAGCTAATAAGGCTAATTCAGAAGGTGAGAGAACAGGTAGTCGCCTCATTGCGGTTTTGATGCTGGATAGAACAAATTAATGCAAAATACTCAAGACTTTAAAAAGCAATCTATTTGTCAATCATAGAGCACCCCTAGACTCGAAATGACTAGCAGACACCTGTGGAGATTCAAAATGACCAGAATGTGGAATGAAATGTTTCATTGAATCATGACGGCAATCCCCAGCTCGTCTGTTTCCTTAGTAAATATTCAAAACTTCAAAGGTGACGCAGGATGAACCGTACAGTAGATGCTATATTTCAGGAGAAGCGTCAACTTCGGCAACGGCACTTTCGAGGAAAAATGGGATGGTGGGCTTTTCATCTCTCACTATACTTAACCATTCAATCTTTCAGGTGACTAGTTAACCCTTCGACCATGCATCCCCTTGACTATCCAGAAATTTATCCATCCAACCGCTCATTCCCCCTTCCGCTCAACGATCGGGCCGCCTAGCCATCAATTTACCCATCCAAAAAGTAGAATTCTAACTAAAACAGGCCAAGAATGGTTGCATGAAATACGCAGCAATAACATTAGACCAGCTTCTTCAAGAGTCTAGTAAATTAACCTCCAGAAATCAAGTCATTTCCGTAACTTCAAAACGTGACGATTTCTTAAACCTTTCTTAGCGCAAATTCAATAATTGAGGTCACTATTCTAAGTCGAGTCGTGTTACAGCATGAAAAAGACCCAGCAACGGCACGACAACTGAGGAGCTAGCCGGAAGCCACCCATGCATTCCATTCTCTACCAGATAAACTCAACCTACCGGCGATGAGATAAAAAAGAACCTCCACCGCAACAGTTCCCCACGGTTTGCCCTCCCGACCACGATGGCAGCAGAGAAGGGCCGCGTGGATGATGAGAGCAAGGAGGCCAAAGATTAGGCCAATCACGGAGGCAGCTTTTGCAGTTAACCAACGCGGCTCTGAAAGGATGGACAGGAATCGGGTTGGTCAAGGCGCAACCAATGAATTTACAGGGCGTCCACCAATCACACTTCAAGGAGGCCAATGCTGCCCCTTGGAGTATGATGACTTGGTCATGAGCTTCCTCTGATCAACTTCTGACCCAGAAGGAAGGCGTCCATCGTAAAGTAATTAGCATCCACAGAGAGTCGTGGCAGAGAAGGACTGAGGTCTAAACCGGTGACTCGAAAATTTACCCCAATTTTATGACTTGGATCATACATCGAGTAATGAGGTGAAATACAAGTTTACTCAGTCCTTCATGGAAGAATTCACCTCTATAAAGTTAGAGGCAATAGACGTTACCACAATGGAATTATAATCTAGGCAAAGAATTGGACAATGCTTGAGTTATAATGAAGGGAAAAGGAGGGACAAAAACAAAAAATTCTTTGCGTAAGACATCATCCGCCTACTGATCAGAGAGGTACTTTTGGCCCCATGCCCTATAATACCTTTAAAGGCAAGTCATTAATCAGCCCCAAAAGCCGCTCCAGTATCGTATTGTCGTACTACCGAATTGGTGGGTTTAATCACTGCTTCGAATCTGGAAATACAAAGTCGTTCCCACAGTAAGTGGAAACAACGCACCTAATTTATTGTTTCAGCCTTAACTTTATCACGATTAACACAATTTGATGACGAAAACATCACAAATTTGTGACGCTGTAAAGTGATAAAAAACAGGGCATCAGCTAAATTGGATCGAAACACATACCATCAAGAACAGGCGGATACTCCAATGCCTCCACCACTGGATTAACTTCATTGCCCGTAATCTCGCCCCTAACATCAAAGAGACCTACATGGATGGAGATGTGATGGAAGAGAGGTGGATGGCGATTATCATAGATGAAAATTTCAAAGAGACGACTAGACGAGACACCAGCCAGAGCTACAATAATTCCAATAAGGAGGATCACTGCGCTGGCGTGATAACAGCCAATGGCGCATCGCCTTGGACGCTTCCTTTGGTGTCGTAGACGTGGTTCACCGTTGCCTACGGCACCACCGATATTCTTGTTGGTGGCTCCTTCCTTTGCCATACAGAGAGATCTGTGGGGAGGAGGAATAGAGAGGGACGTCTCGTCCTCGGGCGACGCTAACAGCGACAGCAGTGAACTGCACCTATATGCATGCACGTACACACGCACCGAAGTGCGCATGCGAATGCGCACATCGATCACGACCAGCCTGCGCGTTGATTGGCTGGCAGGACAGAATGCGACGCTGATTGGATAGAGCCACTTAGTGTGTTTCATCGTGCTTGGGACGGAAATGAGATTTGGCCATGGTGAAGGGAAGGTGTGGTGATGGCTCTCAGCTGTCGGGGCTTATTAAACATACTTTTGCCTTTTCCAATTTCTGCGATTTTTACAAAAATTTGGGGTAGATAAAGTAGTTTATAAGTAAGTTAGCATATAACCGTTACGGTTACCCCTTGGAATGTATGCCGGTGATCCGGCTTTGGGGGATTGGATTAAAGGATTCCAATTTAGTAGTACTTAAACTGGGTTGATAATCCTGGAGAATGCTGAGTGGGTGTTAAGTGGTGGATTTCAAGTGGTAGAAGGATCTTGCGCGTTCTGACTGCGCATGTTGAATAAATCGGGCAAACAGTTGGAACACCCCCCTATAATTTGCTCCTATTCTTCGACTCTACTCTTGGGAATACAAACTATGGCATTTTTTGACTAAGTGAGAGCATACACTACACTAAGGGGGGACTGTAGTGTCCCAAGACTTCCTTGGAGGCAAGGAAGTCTCGGGACACTACATTAATGGCAGTGGAAAGTGGACCCGACTTGGATGGATTTTATGCTGATCTGTACCGCCTGTGGCAAACTTTGGCAGTGTGATTGAAGTACATGTGCTACGAATAAGGGAGTCTCTAGCATTCCATTACAGAAGGGTTAAGATCGACGCCCATTTTCGGCACCTCCCTCACCCTCGTGTTCTGCGACACTAGCCGTGAACTCCGAGTCCAATGGAACTGCCAAGATGGACCAGCGACTTTGTGGTCAAGCATCCTCCGTCAGCTCTCTCTCTGCTGCTCTTGGGCAACTCACCTCCCTTCGCCAAAAGGTCTATCAACAGATGTAGAGTGTGCAGGACGCTATTCCATAACATCGTTTTTTGCTTTGCACACATGGATCGCGTGCATCCCGTTCCTATTAAGCTTGATGGCCCCATTTGCTCAGGTTTCTACGATACCCTCGCGTTTCTCCTACGGCATCAAAAAAGCCTGGAATCACAATATGTGTTGCGTGTGTACCCAGCCATTCAAAGAGTTGGATTCGGACCCCCATCTTTCGTTGGGACACCTTATTATGAGAGAGGAGGACTAAGAAATACACATTTGCTGTACCGAGTGCTACGCGGAACTGATGGCACTACAAGAACACATGCACTCAAATCTCGATGACTGGAACGGTTGGCTCGAGGGTGCTTCTCACAGCACAGCTTACGTTGTGATAGCTGATACGGGAGGCTGACCAAGGAGAGCGTAAGGGACGACGCTCGAAAGAACTGCCGGTTTCGGTCACTTGGGTGGCCATATCATACTAGCCGGGCCGTGACAGCAGCCCCCAAGCTCTCTGTTCCCAGAACACACATTCTGTCCAAGTACTATGCCTTCCTTAACCTTCAAGGAAGTCTTGGGACGCCAAACTTGCCTCTCCCTTGATAGCAATTCCACTTGGTGGTATGACCTCTAGGCGACGCCAGCAGGCTCAATCACTCAGTACGCCATTAATATGTCTTCTGTTACTTTGACATCAAGTCTACACCTTCAGAGCTTTATAAAGGTGTTAAACTAACTTTTATTGAAATTCGTTCAATAGGTAACTCCCGTCTTCCGTAAAGGTGCGCAATAAGATACCCGCCATTTTATTTTAACTGAGTGTGCTGGACTTCAAATCATAATCAGGAGCCTCAATCCCCTCTGTACATTAAACATGTACATTTTGACAATTCGTTACGCCTTCTATTGCCACCAAGAAATTCTCGGGTTTCCTCATTGTATGGCGGAGTTATTTTGGAGTACAGGGGGATTTAAGGTAGCATTTTCAAAAGGCAAAATAAGGTGAAGTCTGCATAAAAGAGGGCAAGGGAAGAAATATTTCCTGAAATTTGCAGCACATCAAGCAATCTCGCTCATTTAAAATATCTCAAATTTTACCAAATTTTTAGGTAGCACAGCATAGCCATATTAAATACAGCACTTTGTACCAGTTGTTAAAATTCTTAGAACTTTAATGCCTAGATTTGTACATGCGTATCTGAGATAGGTATTCAAGTTTTTGTTTCAACGTTCTCTTTGGGCGCGTTACTCGCATCGATATGTCCGCGAGTTTTCGTGGTTTTGTCACGCACGTGCTTGGGCGGATAAGAAGTGTAAGTGTTAGCCGCGCAATACTTCGGCGTTCCCGGCTTATTTGCAACAGTAGTGGGTGTGCATACCAAATTCGTCCTCATTTTCCAAGCCGGAAGTTGATTTAGTTTATTGGGACCTTCTCTAGTCTTCAATCTAAATGGGTTTAATTCTTACTCTCTTTTATGCTCTACAGTTGGAGCTTACGCTCACTGCCCTGATGTTGGTTGCATTTTCTAACTTTGGATGTTACGGTCGCCAGGACGCTTTCATTTATAAAATAACATTTGAATGTTTGCTCTTGATTCAATTGGGTTTTCCGTCTTTAGTAAAATACATGAAGTAGAGCAATCATTTTTAGTGTAGCGAAGGTTCCGTTAGTAATAAAGCGCACATATGGAGGCTGTGTGCTGAATAAGGACATTTTTGTCATCTTTCGCATCTAATTTTCAGCTGCATTAATTTTTTGCTAGTTTCTTGATTTAATTTTAGACTGTTTACACTTGTGATTTCCTTTCTAATTTTTGCTTAAACTTTATTTCTTTTGGAGAAGTGGTGTTGTGTAGCAGTTACGAATAAACTATGCGGTGGAAGTGCTTCCTTTCTACATTTTTGAAGTGATTTCAGTTATTTTCTGTTTCCAAGTCGAAAACTTGGATGCTTTTGTTGATCGGGCAGCAATGAATTCCATGCTGAACCTTTGGAAATGGTACACCATAACCATTGAAGCTTGTTTTTTTCGGCAACTGCAGGGGATGGGACGGTTATGCGCGTGTGTGTATTTATTACAGATTTCGATTTATGTTCTCTCCTCAGGTAAACTGTTTGGATCACTAAAATACTCCAAGCACAAATTTCTTTGATCTTGAAAGTTAAACACGCATTTTTGTTGCCCTAAACTTTAACACCGTTCTCAGATATTCTTCTTCTCGCCAGAAAAGTGTCGTCCGAGTCCTCTCGAAAGTTTTCAGAATCATTAGCAGAACCCTTTTATTGGTGGATCGTTAGCATAATTCACTTAACTCTAACCTTTTAATCCTCAGATGGTCACCTTTGTTTGATCTGTTGTCTACACCTTTCTCTTATTCTTAGCGCCAATCAATGCCGATGGTGAGGCACCTGTGTCTGATCGCCGGAGCAACAGCAGTGGGCGCAGTAGCGCTTGCGGCTCCAGTCTTTGCCTCCGAGTTAATTGTCCATCCTACGAAGCTAAACTGGCCTCACCGGGGCATGCTGTCCTCCCACGACCATGCCTCGTTGCGACGAGGGTACCAGGTTTACAAGGAGGTGTGCTCTGCCTGTCATAGCATGAAATTCCTTGCATATCGCCAATTGGTAGATCATGTGCTCACCGAGGAGGAGGCCAAAGCCGAGTGCGCAGAGGTAAGACCCCTTAGAAGAACCCGAACTACCTCAAAACTGTGCTGCTGGTGTAAGGCATTTGGTAGTCACAAATGAGTAGAAATTTTCTTTGACAATTTGGTGGAGGTTGAGGTCTGCTTTTCCTTGAAATATCGCTTCTAAGTTGTATGAGACTGTTTTCCATTTCCAAACCAATATTGAGTGTCGCCATTTGATTTTCTAACATCTAAGCCTATAATCCACTTACAAGTTCTGCGTTCATAGGTCTATGATCCTACTTTTTTCCCCTTTCTAATTTGATTTTTGTGCTTTCAAACAGAAGCGGAACCTTTTTGATTAAAAAAAATCACATGACTTAGATGGAGTGTGCAATCAGATTATCGCTAAGATCCGGCGCGAGGAGATAGGGTGCTATTTCTTGTAAACTGTGGTATTTGCACATTTACAAATCACAATTTCAATCTTTTCAAATAACATAGAGTGTGGCATAGAATTTTGTGAAGAAACAAGGCTGAGGCAATATTCGGCTTGTCAATTGTCTGTGCTTATTAAGGGTCTCAGCGTTTCCTTCCCTTTTTACTGGTTTTAATTCATTGAATCCGACTATCTCATGACAGTCACTGTCTCAAATATTAACCCTTCTGGAAATAGTCGAGTTCTGCACTCCAAATTCGTTTGATTCAAACCATTTGCTAGAAAATTCCCTGCTTTGGAAGGCCTCACAACCTGTATCAACAAGTTACTTTCCTCTGCTGTACAGGATCAAAATACGAGTTTGGGAAAAAGCGATGTAAATCTCCTACAATACGATGTTCTAGGCGAAACCAGGCTCCATTTCTGATAAAACAGTTTGCTACCGCTGCATTTAGCCGAAGGCAGGAGAAAAAAAATTTGGGCCTTGGATTGCCCAAAGGCGGAGTGCACATTTTGGCTTTAGGAATAGAAAAGCCTGCCCTACGGTAGGTTATTTTCTTGATGAGTGTGCAGGCAATCCCAACCGCCTGAATGGCGGTATTTGGGAAGATTCTTATTCTGTTCCATTGAAATGCCTTTTGCAGTATCATAAAAGTAAACTACTGCATCCTTTATTTGACGGAACGGATTTGAGATCTAGAACATGGGAAATTCATCAGAAACTCGATAGGAGGGGCAGTTCATCAAATTTAACCGCCCAAAAGATAGTATTAGGTCATCAGATGTGTCTTTATGTTTTTATAATAAAAACAGTGAAGCGATTGTCTTAACAATTTGTAATTCTTTACTATCCAATAAGATACAAGTTAGCTGTGAACCCCACTTATAAAACCCGTTTTACCACCGGAAGTAAATAAACCTAGCTCCAGCTACCACATTTCCCATCTCACATCAGCTTCCCCGCTCCCTGTTCAGTTCTGTTTCACATTTGATTGTCCGATTGTATAACTATGATGCTGCAAGAGACCGATTATCATTACATGGAGGTTAGAGGAATCTGTGGTGAGTGCGAAAGAATGGGATTAGGATGGGCTGATATTTCCTCCCCCACTTTAAGAGTGCTTTTCATTAGAATGAAAGCGGAGCAAAGAGAGGAGGGTTTGCTTTTGGGTAAGAGTTCTTATGGTGCCGAGCTTCTGCAACTCGTTCAACTTTAAGCAATATCACTGCGGTGAATCATATCCATAAAGCCTTACAACAGAGCACACGGCGGGTGAACTTCTATCCGAATGTGCTGGATGCACAACCGCTGTTGAGATGGGCCGTGCTCTCCAAAGAAGACGAGGAAAATATGGTACCAATCACGCTTGATTCGTCCATGATGTAGGCCTAATGCGCCTTCTTCGAATTGGCTTCCATTCCTATAATATGCGTTATCTTTGAGGGCAAATACCCAAACATAGCTTTAGCTACCTTCATTTTTATCCTGCGTTCACCTTGCAGTGAGAACAGAGGTAATAATCATCCCTTGACGGTAGGAGAAGTACCATCGGGTGAATATGGAGGCTACCAGTACAAATCATCTCTCGGGCAAGCCGACTCGTATGAAACGTTGAGCATTGCAAGAACAAGAACAGGGCATTTTCTCACTGATCGACAAGTCCTTACCATTCCTAAAGAGGAATTTTTTGCGCCAAGTCACTTTACGGCATGGCTTCTTGAATTTGTTACATCCAAAAAGAGCAAGAACGGCAAGTGTATTGTTGAATAGAGGATCATTTCTTCCATGACAAAGTCCATTGGACGTAGTAGTATATTTTCCCTCTGACAACCGGATATGGGGTACACATTTTTTCCCAGTGGTGCCTGCATCGTCCATAGCAAGGAAAAGCCATTCAAAGGTGTATTTCTTCCCATTCCATAAACCGAATTTTTAGTGCAATTTCAAGTTTTTCTCTATTGTGAAAACTGGCGTTTTTGCTTGACACATTGCAATTTTTTTTATCTCACGAATGAATGAAAATCTGGAATTCTTTTGTACCACAAAATAATGTGCTTTGCCGCGCATCCTTCCCTCCCAAGCCATTCTGGGATGTGGGAATTTAATATCTTGAACAGAAGATGAAGATGCCTTGCAAAGAGAAATTTATGGCATTTTGGATATTAGTCGCAAGTACTTAAAGTGCCCTTTTCTCTTCCTCCCATCTGTGTAGCTCTTTTACAACCCCTAATCACGGCTTGACTTCCTTTCAAGGGTGCACAGAGTGCCGCCATATTTAGTACCGTCGGGGAATGCAGTGTGGTTAATCTCCCGAATACCGCTGGAGAAAGGGTACTTCCAAAGCCTTTCACTTCATCTCCCCCAAAGGGCGGAACCTGGATATTTTAATTAACGCCCCACGTGGAGTATAATTCTCTTGCAACATATTCAATTTTAGCAACTCTAAGCAGGGACTCCGCCTTTAAATGAGCATTGAATGTGTAATCCATTTTCCCATACTATTTCATACGGTTTAATAGATTTAAGGTCGTTTTACTCCTTTCTTCATCAAATCTGCGGCCTCTCTAGAATTGGTGTCCTTCCGTACCTCTGAGGTGTGCATTTTATTATCAGCCGAGCCTAAAGTGTCTCGTTGGTGAAATAGACTTTGAGAAGCCTAGGATAGCTTTTTATACCGTCTTTTATGCGTTAAATACGGCTTTTTCACTTCTTTTATAGGCTCGGAGTATTCTTTGCAAAATGCCAAAATGCGATTTTGTAATTTTCCACTCAGATGGAATTCGCCGCTGCATAATGGAAACCACTCCTAGCTGAAAATGCATTAGTTTGTTATTATTATGCGTAGCTAGGGCCACTTCTCTGAGGCGTGGGTGACACACGTCCTGAGGGTTGACAACTAATGCAGGCGTGCTGCTTTGGCTTACAGATCCTGGTGCAGGACGGGCCGAACGACGAGGGGAAGATGTTTGACCGTCCAGGTCGATTGACGGACCTACTGCCCTCGCCCTATCCCAATCGCGAGGCTGCGCGATTTGCTAACAACGGAGCCTTTCCACCTGACCTCACCTTTATCGCCAAAGCGCGTCATGGCCTTGAGGACTACGTCTTTCACCTGCTCACCGGTAGGTGGAATCCTTTTCACCCTTGCCCACTCCTCCTCCGATTTCATCAGTTCCAAGCTGTCTCGCGAATTTTGATTCGTTATTGAGTTGCTTGAAATTAATTTAGAAATCTGTCCGTATTACTGTTCTAATGTAGCCAGATCCATTAATTTTAGATTTATCAATGCATCCTTTACTTCACCCCGTGTTTATCCACGCAACACATTCGGCCGAATTGTTTGCTGTCATCTCAATGGTAAAGGCACTTTTACACCTCCCATATTACGCAACTACTTCTTTGCCTTAAATTAGTTTAAAATATGTTAAATTAATCTGCCTTATCAGCTGCGTTTTTTACCTATTGCACTGCCACGGTTTACGTCTTGGAACTTATTTTTGCGGCTTTTTGCGGGTTCAGGAACGGATTAAATTAAAACACTTTGGAGATAAGGAAGAGCTGTTTTGGTGGAAATTTGAGTGCCTCAAATGAGAACCATACGAAACCTTGTTTACGAATGAGGGGGTAATAAACCGCCCCAGTCTCGTGCTGTTGCTCTCCAGCAAGCTGACCACTCTTCTACTTTTCTACAAGATTACCGTTTTCGAGACAGAGATGATCACTAAACCTGTACTTAAATTACGCCAAAACAGAAGGGAAAATGTGCTCTCAACTACTGAGCGTTGTAAGCAGATGGCTTGTGTGTGCGTGCTGGCGGCGCGAATTGACCTCGTCGATTTGTGTGCGCATTATTACGATTGAGGGCCTCTAAGAGTGTCAATTTTGGCGGTTACATAGTGCTGCACATCATCTGTCTAGTTTTAACCACGAGGAAGGAAACTTAAACTTGACTCATGATAAGAGCTATTTATGCCAAGACAGGAGTGTGATATGTGCATCGGGTCAGCCTGATTCCCAATTTTTGGGCGGCAAGTAGCTGTCGATGGGATGTCATCACAAGTAGTGACTGGAAAGAACTCGGGGATGTCTCTTTCCTTCAAGTGATCAATTCTGTCAAGCTTATTTGAGAAGCAGGATGCACTCGATCCCTCCTTTGGCTTGAAAGGGAGATGGATCTATGACTATGGCTGCCGATAGAAAACTTAGTCCGCTTTTCGAGTTCAGTACATTTTCTTCACTGACCATTACCAGGCGGTCGGAGTGACTTCCTCGTACAACCTTTGAGGACAAGTCCTGGTTGCAAAGTGCTTCTTTTTAAGTCACTCGACGCTTCACGCCTTGATATGAAAGGTTGAAGCGTGCGTTATCCTCTGCAATGCTTCACATCTTTTTCGGGCACAGGTAGTAACGCAATGGCACCTTAGCGACCCAATATCGCTAATGTTCATGTACACACATGTTGCATTTATGCATTTTGACAGCCGGTACTAAGTGCGCTTGAAAACCTGTTGATTTACTGTTTTTCACTTCTTCGCATGTGTTCGTCCTTCTCTGTCTTTTTTCTCCATCACTTACACCATAGAAGCACGCAGTGTATTTTAAGCTACTTGTCGACTGACACACTGATTGATGGAATGGATTGTTGGCTGACCTTATTTTTTTTTTTTGGGGGGGGGGGGGGGGGGGTTTCNGTGCGTCAATTGCCTAATTATGAAGGCGCCGCAATTTTTTTTTTTTTTTGGGGGGGGGGGAGGGGTGGTTTCCGTTTCTTGTTTGTCCCCAGGCGATCAATTATGCATACTTTGCGTGTGTGTGTGTGTGTGTGTGTGCGTGCGGTGGACTGCAAGCGAAACCGGTCAGTAAAGGTTGTTTGTTTGTTGAAGACCAAACAGCGGTTACTGCCAAGGCCCTATACCCTGTGTAAGACAAAACTGGAAAGTATGCTTGCTAGTGTTTATGTGTTGGGCTAGTCGAAAGATTGACATCGGGAACAGTTGGCACTAATGCTAAGACCGTATGTAAAATCAGGACATGGTATCAGTGTGCAGTCCCACTGGCTGAAGGGTTGAGTCGCGTATGGTTCTCTTCTCAGCGAGAAACTCTATCTTCTTACGAAGTAATCAAGATTTGACCATTAGTTGATAGGACGTCTTGACTCCAATTTGCTCGTGAGGCGACGTGTCCTCCTTCTCATCCTCCGTGCTCATTAAAGTGATGATTTTTACCCTGGCTTCGGGAATGAAAGTCAGACGGAAGTGAAGTTGGCTAGGGATTGGGCGAGGTAACGTGCTATCACCAATTTACAAGGAGCGATCAAGGAAAACAGCAACTTTGGAATGCTTAAGTGGAACCTGTTTGTTTCTTTGATGTACTCGCTCGCTTCTTTTACGCTCCCTATCACAGGCTAAAGGTAACTTAGAAAACAGCTCCGATACAATGATTTGTCAGTATAATGTTGAGCCATCCCCAGTACTTTGTCGTCGGTGCTGACGCTCACCTCCTTGTGTCTACCTTTCATGTGAGAAGCTTTGTCTATTGCGCGAGAAAGTGTTCCACGCGCTAAATGGAATGTTGTACAGGAGTGACTGGTGAAACGGTTTCACCATCGAATAAAATATTCTGCTACAGAGCGGATGTCTCCACTATTGCGTAAATTCTCAACGGGTTTTGCATCTATCTTGCATTCTTGAGCAGCCATTCCATGCACCAAGTGAAATGCTTCACAGGAAACAAATATCCTACTCTACCCGAAGTCTTCCATACGAGTTTAGGTTTTGCAATCTCGTTAACGTGAAGCTACCTTCTTGGACTTGGCGACGGCACACATCGATCACGTACCACTACGTGCAACACTACGTGCACTAGCGTCCAATTTTGAAAATTCCAAAATTTGATAATAGAAATCGTAATCACCAAGTATGACTATCACTCTCATTGCTAGGCTACTGTGATCCGCCGCCGGGTCGACAGTTGGAGGAGAATCAGTACTACAACCCCTACTTCGCGGGTGGTGCATTGACCATGGCACCACCACTGTACGACGAGCAGGTGGAGTACGCGGACGGAACGCCAGCCAGCGTCTCGCAAATGGCCAAGGATGTGGTGAGCTTTCTCACCTGGTCCTCGGATCGCAATCATGACAAGCGCAAGCGAATCCTCTTTAAGGCACTCATTATAATGGTCATTGGGACCATTCTTGCTGGTGTGTATAAGCGCAAGAAGTGGGCCAATATTTTGACCCGCAAAGTGGTCTACAAGAATCGTCCGATGCCAAAAGACCTCTAGGAGGCGAGTGGTAGCTTGCTCCTTGGGGTGTTCCTCCACCTCTTGCCTTTCTCTCTTCCCTTCCTTTGTGTTTTTAATTGGTTAATGAATATGCCCGTCTATTACTTGACTTTTAAGTCGGGTTAACTCCCCCCTTTACTCCCCACTTTTCCTCCTCTCAGGAAGTCATTTTGTCTTACCCTTCCTATTTCACGGATGCCAAACTGAGCGGGTTCTTTTTTTTATTAAAGTAATCTACTGTCCCTTCCCATCTTCATAAATGTTTAACAGGTGATGATTTTTCCCATGCGAACCTTCATTACCTCCTCACACCTATGTGCCTCTTTTGTCTAATATGAGTGAAGTTTTTAGCACCTTTCAGTTTTTTCGCCCACTTAACAGTCACTGGCAAAAGCCCAATTCTTTCTGTTGTGCCTACATCTTTACAGCCGAGCTGGTGACCATCTCCTGGATTTCACAGACCTGGACGGGGCATCATGGCCTCAGGATCCACCAACAAATTGCAAATCCATTGATGAGAAGTTTAGGGTGGTTGCGTTCGCACTTAGGGCTTAAAACAATCCAAAATCGGATTTCTTACTACAAAGGTATCCTCAAACCCGGGGACAAGTCGACTCGGGGCATCCTCTCTCCGTCGTAACCAATCAGCAGAATCCTACCAGTCTATCCACCAGTCAGACTTCAAATCTATCCATCGAGAAGCGAAAATGCACGACTGAGTTGCTTCTCTCACCCTAATTGATTTATTGATTAATTGATTGATAGCAAACATTCAAATAGCTGTCAGATCCACTCCTCTTTTTGAGTGATTGGCAGGCAGTGCTGAACCAAGGGT
Organism: Taenia saginata; assembly: GCA_001693075.2. Taxonomy (NCBI): domain Eukaryota; kingdom Metazoa; phylum Platyhelminthes; class Cestoda; order Cyclophyllidea; family Taeniidae; genus Taenia; species Taenia saginata. The sequence continues at coordinate 192,662 of LWMK02000103.1, forward strand.
CAATCAACTGACTGGACACAGCCCTTTTTTATGACTTGTCAATCTAAGCAGAGCAACTACCTAAGGCTAATCGTTTTTGCACACTTGGGAGAAGTCGAGGAAACCTCGATGGCGAGTCGGAACATTTATTTTACACAACAAACTCGATTATAAACCTCATTGTTATGAGTCGGTTCGAGAAGTGTCTCTCAAGGCGTAGAGGGGGAAGAAGTCTCCTCCCTCCCCTTTTTTGTCTAAGGCATCCGTCTAGCTTGCAATCAGTTCCTGAGGCTGCGCATGGGGTCCCGATGATACTCGTAGGCCAGCCAGAAATCCTCTGCAATCCGTGGGGGAAAGTTGAACTCAGAGTGTTGCTTCTCGAGAAGTTCGAAAAAGTCCTCCTTTGTCGCGGATCGGCACTCCAGGTCGTATATTGATTGAGCTGGGCGCGAAAGACCAATGAAAACACTAGTTTCTAAATGCTAAATTTTGATTTGTCAGCTTGGGAATGATAAAAACACCCAATCAAGTGCTAGCCTTTCTCAGCAAATTTCATTGGACAGAATTTCTTATTTGTGAGGAACGTTTTTTTAGGTATAGGGGATTCAATAAGCTGTAAAACGTGAAAAATTGTCATTAAAATTATCGGAGCACTCCATAACAATTTAAAGGCCCCAAATTGAATTTGAAGCCATCGGATTCTCATGCGATAAGAACATTTGGCCCTTCTGTTTTGTGAATCAGTTCTAGGCTCCTTTATACGTTCTTCAAAGCCTCGGCTGGAAGCGCCTGAACGTGAGGGATGCTCTTACATGTGTTGCATTAGTACGAGCACTAGCGCCTTTATTGGTAACGTTCGTGCTCCTGATACACACCTGTTTGCAATGCCTACCATAGGTCAGAGCCATCTTTACCCTAAAACACAAGCTTGTGTCCTACCTGTTTTTAAGACTGAAATCTAAGCGCTCAAAAGGAGAGCATAAAATTGCCTACAAATGCTGTTATTTAAATATTTCCGTGAGGGATAATTAAACAGCGAATGAGGAGATAAAACTAACCCAAATCTTCATCTGCAATGCCGATGAAGTCCTCCACGATTTCAGCAAGTCTGCGAAGCAAGATCATCTCGCCTTGACTCAACTGAAATGAAAAGTATAAATTAATTTAACCCTGCCCTCTTTGCTTACTCACACCGAAAATGTGGCAAACAAATAAGGAGATTCAATGAAAGATGTGCCTGCACGTAGGGGTGGATACACCAATGAGGAAACCAAAGTAGTGGCAAAGTGACCAGCAATGCCGATGATCCACACGCTGCCCCTAGAGTTGACCCAACTTACCCCATGGCGGTCATCAGAGGTCTGACATAGTGCTGAAAGCTTGAAATGGAATTCAGATTTTAAAGCACCGATTAACTGGAATGTCTCTACTCATGCTAGGTCCATATGCGTCACCTCTGGAAGTGAGAAACGAAGCGGTTGCATACGCAGAGAAAACTTGATTTCACCTTGTCTTATAAAGGAAATACAATAAAATGGCTTAATATTATACGCCAGATAATTGTCAAATTCTGAGGTGCAATTTACCCACTGGTTAATAATGTGGTAGTCCATTCTTATTGGTCTGTTTCTCACTTGTTTTTGATTGGTTGAAATACATCCACCACATTCAAAATGCAACAATGCCCTAAAACGGGACGTACTGCTTCCCTGATGTCAATACCGGCGGCAGCGAACCGGATTGTCTGGCTTCCATACACATCCTGACGTTTGTTCCGTCTGGACACTCCCGCTGGAAAAAAAAATGCTCCAATATTTGAGCACAAGACAGAAAAAGAAACAAATCCCGGCATCATTTCTTTCCTCATTAAATGCGACTTGTAGTATTGCTATTTAAAATGTGGAAATCAATTAATTCACACACATCAATACTACAAACACCTGCTTTACTTAATTGAAATAAGTAGCAGAAGTAGAGGACTAATTTCTGCGGTTCTCCCTCCATTTCACATGGTGACTCTTTTAACAAACTGGATGTGCAGAGCGCTCTGGAGCCATCTTATCCACACGGCCGTCCCCCACCTTTTCGACCCAGTGATGAGCTATTCGACGTGAAGGATGAACTCTGCATTCCACACAGCACACGTACGCCGATAGAACTGAATGCGTCCTTCACACCTGACTCAGAAAAATTCTACCACATTATTTCACTACTTGTTGTAATGAATCCACAATCACACGACTTTGGAGGTGGACTTGCGTAGCATCAAAGAGTGAAATAGGTGATGACACGATTTTGCTGTCACTGATTGGCACGGCATAGAATAGCAGTTGGGGTATTTATTACCAAAAAATGCTGCTGTAGTATTCATCCGCGCACTCTCTCCATCTCTCCCGCTCTCTCGGACCGCTCGTGCTTCTTTTTTTCTTCCTCATTTGCGTTTGTACCTCGACTTCTCACTTTTCTCATGAAGCGATTCATGCAAAGATGTAAAGTGATCGCCAACCAAAGAGAAAATTTTCACATGCTAAAATGCAGCGTAGAGGAAATCACGGAATTATGCAGTTAATCTTGCACTGATTCACCCAAACCTGTTTCTTTATTTCTCACTTTATTTATTTACCACAATGTGGGGTCATTCTGGCCTCCCATGATGCGAGCTTCAGGCCATTGGCAAGGATTTCCACTACTGCTAGGCCTCATTGCAGATTCACTGACTGAAGTGAAGGGCGCCACGAAAGGAAAACATCCACAGAAACACTAAAGCAAGCTCCTCACTTCAAGCTCCACACAATGGTCGCCAGTGAAACAAGACTAGGCGCAATTCTAGTTTGATGTCACTAGGAAATGCGACTAACCCATTGAGGTACATCGCCGGACCGAGGATGCAATATTCAGGAACCCCAACTAATTTCGCAGCACAAACCACCACCAGTGGATAGCAATGCGACTTCATTCTTCCCTGTCTTACATCTAGGTAAAATAAGCTGGAAGCCCGAAAGATGCTATGCAGTACAACGCAACTTATTTTGTCGACCTGGTTAGATGCGCCCTTTCGGTCCTTATGTATACAAATAAGAAAGTTGTCCCACTGTAACAGGTGGTAAAAATAAGTGACAATATGACTTACGCAATGCACTTTTCTCGGGTGAAATGAGACGCAGCACAATATCTCTATCGAGCGGGAGCTCCTTGAGGTACCTCACAACATCCATGTGACGCGAGTTGATGAAGGACCGTCCGTTGATGCATTCGATGAGGTCCCCAGGGCAAATACTGCCGGGATGCTGTTCTAGAAACTTTGCCACCACTCCATTGTTCGAAATGCGTTTCAAAAAGACCCCACCGGCTTTGTTGTCCGACAGAGTTAAACCCAGGGTATTGGCGGATTTCGAGAAGCTAACCTCCTTCGTTTGACCTCGTGTGTGGGCGTAAATCACGTGATTGAAGGAAAGCTGATTGCCTAGTAACTTGTTCATATCGACTTGTGGAGTGTCCAATGTGCAGTACATAATCTACTGGGGATAAGAGCAGTAATACCTCAGTCCACAGCCTTCATTAGTCGATTGCCCTCGTGACTTATGCTATCATCGGAATCCTAGCCTCCTCGCACACAGCATGATATGCAAATTTTCTTCAAGAAAACTGGATTTGAATGTTCGGCAGATAAGAAGTACATGCAAATCAAGTAACCTTGGTCCTCATGGGTAATTGGTCTACCACACAACTTTCCAATTATGCAAATATTGCGGTAACTTTGAGAGCTATTAAAACGAAGCAAATGCTAAAATTGAGTGTAAGATGTCTGATACAGGCATTAAAACCCGTCGTAGTTTTAATCGTAGCTGAAACCAAAAACCAGCATTTCCACAGAAGTCCTACGCTAATGTATTGGCAATACCAATGCTCGAAATTTTTGTGATATTTTAATCGAAATCGCAGGCATTTTTATTGCAGAGCTCAATTCCAATCACCTAAAAAACTCAAAAGATTTGCATTTGATGAAATAGCCAACAAATCACTTGAATGCAGGTAATGACTCCGAGTTAGGGTGACCGTACTCATTGCTAAATGAGTCACAAAGTAAAGCAAGAATCACATGTAACTAAAACACGCACTTAGATGCCGAGTCGCATGCTTGAATGGCATACAAACTGATGAAAATGAGGTAATGACCTGAAAACAGGAGTAATTCCAGCTGTTGAGATGATATTTTAAGTTAACTACCAACTGCGCATATACTGTCTGATAGGGTAAGGTCAGGAAGTCATCTTCATTGGCAAGACTAGCTGATTACACTGTGTTTGGGTGGCTAATTATGCCTTTCGTAAATTGTCTGCCTTTTTGAGTGCTTGAGTAGGAACCCCACCTCGTGTAGTTAGAATAGAAGTAAAAAATTTCGGAACTAAAAGAGTGAATGCTAGCACGTGCTCGCCGCCTAGTCAACTTTAATTCGACAAGTGAAATTTAGGCACAATTTCAAAGCCTAAATTAGCCAAACTTTAAAGTAGTTTGTACCGTGAGTCATTGAGCTGGTAAATTGGAGACCATGTGGATTTGTGTGTGCGCGTGGTTCATCAAGATGTTGTCGCATCGAAGTCATAGAAATGCAGAACTTCGAGAATAAACAGCCTATTTACTTTGATTGGTTGATTGAAAAGATCAGTGAGCCACGAGGTCAGAGTACTTGCTCACCCACAGAAGTCGAAACTTTGTGGAATCTTCGGATAGCATTAATGTATGTATATTGCAACTTTTAGACAGCATAATGGGTGTCGTTCTCTCATTTCTAGTAAACGAATAAAAAGCCAAAGCCTAGGCAAAAAAAAACTGGGTATTCTTCATGATATGGATGTTTGTCGTGAATAGCACAAACAATTGCAAAATCTACGTAATAAAAAGAGCAAATTTTTTGCTATTAACTAAATGTGAGAGGGCATTGTTGTGAAAGGCCTCGTATGCCAATAAAGTTGTGCAGCTAATCCACGATAATTCATGCAATGCGCCTTTAAAAGGTCAAGTAATTTACTCAAATGTTCATTAGCTCGTGAACCGCAGGAGTTGTGCCCTAACTGTCAGATAAATAAGGGATCTACAAGATGGGAGACTAGATGTAAGGTTGAATGAGTTTACAGTGGTTAGTGTTACAAGAATGCTAAAACATTCCAATCCAAGCATCTGGGCTCTACCAAGTTCCTCTAATTGAGCCTTAATACTCAGAGGCAATAATTGCGTCGCCTTTCACTTAGAAGGAAGGAGTAGATCCTAATCCTTTGAATCGCTGACACACAGTTGAATGTAGATTTTAAAGCTGTCTCGTCAATTTATTCCACAGTTTAAGAACCCTCATTGAATAGCAGTATATGTGTCTCAGAGGGACACAGGGAAGATTTTCATCCAGTCTGGTTTTTAGACAGGTACTTATCAGAAAGGCGATTCATCGAGATGCCATTTAAGCAAGGAAGGTTGAAGATTGCAAAACAATGAAAAGGGAGTCTGGTTGACTCACCTTCGAGACAGGTATGCTGAATGTCTCTGCAATTCGTTGATAGAGTTCAGGGATGCTAGCAAAGCCCGAGATACGCACTTGATTACTGCCGTGAGCAAGTTCACAAGCGAAAGAGAAGGGTTGAACTCGAGCCTCCCTACTGAAACCTACACTCCCACCTTCCATCCCCATTCCATCGAAATCTATGGGACGAGGCATGACAGGTGGTTTGTACTCACACAGTGTTCCCGAGGCAGAGGTCTGCTCCGGGTTCGTTTGAATGCTGAAGGGTTCCAAGCCTGGACGTTGTTTTTGTCGCCGTGATGGGTAATATGGAGGTGGACGTTGACTGCTGTGGTGGTTTAACGAGCTTGAATTCATCCTGCTAATGCCTCGTGTGTGCGTGTGTGTGTATGTGTAATAGAAACGCAGAAATGAAGCGGTCCTTCCTTTTCTTCTACACCTTCTTCACTCGCGTTTCACCTCTCACCTGGTTGGCTCTTGATTAACCAATGAAGAGTTGGCACTTCGGTTGCCAAGCTGAGTGCTCATCGATGTGCCTGTGTGAGTGAGTGTGCGCTAAAATAGGGCGAAGTGGGATGAGGTAAACGATGCTCGGCTAACGACGGTTGGGGCGATACCATCAGGTGAGTTGACAAGGTCAAGAGAGCACAAGGTGCTCTCAGTTTGACATTTACTGCCACCGATCACAACAGGTTGCACAAATAGGCTAAAACACTGGATATAGAGAGGGTGCTAAGGCGTATTAATAATGATTGGAACAAATGCATTCTCACATGCAAGAAACTATGATGGCTTCGGTTTCTGATTAGCGAATTGTGACGATCGACTCGAGAGTGTGTCAAATGAATGCGCAAGGGATGGCGCTGCAATGGTTTTGTGTTTTATTTGACTGTGTTTTTAACAGGGTGGGTAACTCAGTCGCTGCAGGTTGTGCTTTCTCCCTATGACACTGCAATCGGGGTATGCTGACAGCAACTTAACCATTACGTGAGACATTGGCGTGCTTTCTCAGCTCACTTTAGAACATTAGGACAATTATGGAAAAATTTGGGAAGCCAAAAGTTCAGACACCGGATTTCATTTATTCCAACTACGCACACCAACATAATAAACCACTTTTGGGATTTGGTAGCGAAAAAACCAACTTGTATTTGACATCATGTTTTTCACCCTTATCGTGTTCAGCCAATTGACAAAATTTATGGTAAATCTTTTATGATAAATAGATGCATCAAGAGCGTTGAGTTCGAACATTAAAAGCTACTCTTCCATCGTGCTTATGCTACAAAACAATTGGAGGTTGTAAGCTTTACCTAAAGCTCTGGTTTTTAAGTTGAGATACTGACCACAAAAAACATAATTACTTTTAGTGGCGTTTATTCATCCCGAACTAAAGGCTATAGCACTATGCAGACGTCTTCACAATGAATGATGTTAACTAGGCAATTTTCTGAAATCAGTTCTTTTTGGCATCGCATGAACCGAAAATCTTTTTTGTCGCCTAATCTTTGTTTAACTTTTCCAACTGCAGTATAGGGTAATTGCCCCCTTCCCGTCACCCTTTTTTGATGTGTTCGATATGAGCTGCGTCCCGTTGGAGGGCTCCTCGCAGGGAGGAGACGCTCCTCGCTACTGTTGTGGCGCTTTATGCGATCCTCGAAGCAACGTTCATCGTTATGGCATGCTGTTTTTCATCTGCCTCATGTCTTTTGGTAGCTATTACTGCTTTGACAATCCTGCCGCCTTACAGGATGCTTTCTTAATGGACCTTCATCTCACTATGACTCAGTTTATGAATCTCTACGCCTTCTATTCTTGGCCAAATGTCGTCCTTAGCCTTGTTGGTGGTTTTTTTATCGACCGAGTTATTGGTATTCGTTGGGGAGCCATCTTTTTTGCCTCTATCATCTTCGTTGGTCAATGCCTTTTCGCTTTGGGCGCTTTTGTTCCCAGCATCTATTTAATGTATTTTTCTCGACTTATCTATGGACTTGGCGGTGAATCTTTATCAGTAGCACAGAATGCCTACGCCACCGCCTGGTACACCCCAAGCGAGTTGAATTTCGTTTTTGGGCTTTCCCTCAGCATGGCCCGAATCGGTTCCACCATCAATATGAACACGATGCGTCCACTTTACAAAGCTCTAGGTGCCACTTTTCATATAACTGGGAACAAGCAAATGGGCCTAACTTTATTTGTCGCCTCGGTAACTTGCCTCTTCTCGATCGTATGCACAATTTCACTAGCATACTTTTATCAACGGTTAGTACTGTTGTACTTTAGTAAGCGAAGCGCTAGACAATATTGATTCTGTGCTTTCTTGAAGGTATTTGAAGGCTCAATCTTCTATCGTTGTCCAACAACCGCAGTCCCAGCCACCTTCGTACAATTCGATTGACGAAACGCAGCAACCCTCGGAGGCAGTTGTTCAGCACACCGATCAGGAGGAGGAGAATCGGATCAAATTGAGGGATATCTTTCACTTCCCGGCACCGATTTGGCTTATCTGCATCATCTGTGTTGCCTACTACGTAACTGTGTTCCCCTTCATTAGCCTTGGACTGGTCTTCTTCAAGCGTGAGTGAGGCTCAGATTGCCTTTTTAGTCTAACATTTTTTTATTTGCTTGACCGATATGGCTTTTTATCCCCCAATCCACCTGTAATCTATCCTCTCATCCATTGACTAATCCATCGTCCCCCAGGCACTCTTGGTTTATCTACTTATTTATCCCTAGTCGATTCCTCCTTGGTTTATTAATCCACTCCAGATCCATTCATATATTTTTCATTAACTTGTCTCAGACCCATTTTTCGGTTTTTTAATCTGATTTCTAGTACAGTCTCGTGAAACCTCGCAATTCGCTAAAATCGGGCTTTTTCGGATGTTTTTAACTTTCGAACCGCCTATATACTCTCTACTCATTATTCATACCTTTTTTAGCAGTTAAGCTACCGAACTTCTACTTAGTCCATCACTATTGGGTTATTTTAAATTGGTGTTCGTATTGTGCACTGAAGGTCACCTATTCATGGGCAATAGCCTCCATTTTCTCTCTTTTTTCTATCGTAATTACTTTGATATGAGTTTCATGGAGACACATAGCACTTCCATTCAATGGAATCAACGATACAAATCGAATAGACAACTCCAGTACTCTCTCCCTTGTGGCTCAGTCATGCAACGATGTTCATGTGCTTGAGCTTGAATCTCGTCGAGTTCCCAATCAGACTATTCAAGAGACAAAGTCCTGAATGCAGGCGTTTTTATTTGCCGACAGGCATGCGGAACCTGGCAATTCGTACCATTTTGACCCGACCTGGGCTTATGAGGAATTAGTAGCACATTTGAAGTCTATCTGTTTGAGATTTTGGTCGACAACGCGAGTTCCAGGGTGCTTTAGAAGGTTCGGACTTTGAACCTGAAACAATGGAACTTCTAGGTATCGAAACAAAGGTCTTCTGGAATTTCAAACACGTCTAGCATCAGCAACTTAATCCAACCAGTTTGCACTCTCTGTGAGGGGAAAAACGCTGAACTGGGGCAGGCAATGTGATTGAGAATACCGTGCCTATCCAGAGAAGTTAATGTCGTTTGGCTACTCAAAGGTTCCTCTTTTCAAACGTCACCTCTGTGATTCTCACTCTGCTCACTCTTCTGCTCCGATCTTGGCGGGTCTGTCCATCGTAATTATCCGCGAGAGAGGATCGGAGGCGATGTAAGTGCTTTCGACCATACTGTAGCTTTGTGTACCGTGTCTTCTGCAAAGTGGGCTGTTTTGAGGCAGAAGCATTTCGTGGGTTGGCGCTAAAAGCTGGACAGTGTACTATGGCGAGCATAGCTTGTGGACTAGTTGCTTCACGGAGGGCCATTAGTCCAGAAGTCCCATGAAAGAGAGGACTACTGAAACCGCAGGGGCTGAAGGTGGTACGATTAGACGTTAAACCGGTTCCATTTTAATCTTAGATGACTACCCGATGCTGACAATCTATACCATCGTCAATGACGCAGTTGTATCTTTGTAAACAGTCGACATCCTAGTCAACCATGTGTTTACATTAACTCGGTGCCGTGTTCTGTACAGATTTTTCGGTAAAGTGTTTACCTAGAAAGAAGTCAACGCTGCAGTTCTTGTAACTATGTCTCATTCAACCGCTTGGCAGTTAGGCGTTGAAATTAATGGTAAAATTTTTGACTAGGAGGTGGCCGTTGTGCCTCCAACGCTTACGGACCCTCCTATGACCGGACCTTCAACCAAGGCGTCCAATGTTGAATGCAAGATGAGCATCCGTGGACACCAACACTCCTTCCAAGTCGTAGGACTGCAATTGAAATGTAGTTTGGAGCTATTACAGTGTCGAATCGGCATAATCTCTTTCGTGAACTTTATGTTTTGGTCAATTCATTCTAGGACCTCTAAAAAATCTTTATCCTGATTGGTCGGTTTAGATAAGTACGGCCTTGAAGCCTCGGAAGCCGCAGCAGTGAACAGTCTGGTCTTCGTGGTGTCAGCAGTAGCCAGCCCATTAGTCGGTGCAATGGTGGCTTGGATCGGCTACAGCCTAACTTGGGTTACCTCGGGCGTCGCACTGTCTATCGTCTGCCATGGCGTCTTTGCTTTTGTCTCCACGGGTCCTCCTCCAGCTTTGACTATGTGCTGCCTAGGTTTGAGTTACTCCGTCCTCGCCAGCAGTCTCTGGCCTCTTGTTGGTGCTGTGTTGCCACAATATCAGCGTGCAACTGCATACGGCCTCATCCAGTCCATTCAGAACCTCGGTCTTGGGCTCATCTCTCTCCTCGCTGGGTATATCGCCGATACCAAGGTCTTTATTCTTCATTTTCAAGACAAATCTTTCTTTATTAAGGGGCTTAATCTCCTGTCCACTATCTTTCAGGGATATCTGGTGTTGGAACTTTTTTTTATACTCTGTGGATCAGTTGCGCTGCTGGCAGCGATGGTGCTGATGTTGTGGGACCTTCAGAATGGACGCCGGCTGAATGTTTCTTTTGCAAAATGTCGACGAAAGGCGGTTGCCACCACCCCAGTGGAGGCGTCGTCTGTTCCCACGGATACCACTCCGCTTCTGGGATGACTGTCCCTCATTGCTCTTCCAAATTGTGTAAATCAAGTATGTTCCTTATCCTTCCACTTTTGTCGAAGGGAGGAGGTGTTGTCTACTGCAAGCACGAGTACCCAGAGAACAAAGACTCCAATAAGGAAGTCTGAGTTGGGTGGGAGCACGATCAATCAGGAGAAATGAACAAGAATGGGACTTTCAAAGTGGTCTCCAAAAACTTACTTTCTAGAGAATTAGAATAGACACTTTTCCTGGTGTTGTAAACATTGCCTGCGACTGTGTGAAAACAATATCTGTCGTGTGATGAGGTTGCACGGGTTTGGAATGTCCATTACGAACGCCCGCCATCCTTGACCGACGCTGATGTCATGGTCGGTCCATTCTCATCGGCGATTGGGTCATTGGGCTACGATTTTAGTCAAAAACCGCTCAGCGTCAAAGATTCCCGAGGTTGATGTAACTCAGATCCTATATAATACGGCAGGGTGCCTTCTTGCTGCTTCTTTTATCACGGATTCTGTCGGGATGCCTTGAAACACTTGAAACAGGGCATCTGTGCCCATGAAGGCTGGGTGAGGTTGATTCCAGATCCTGTCCTCGATGTTAGGCCGTTGAGAGTGTTTCCGCGTGGAATTGATCAACCAGGAGGTAGTCACTGATACAATATGCCACACCTGCCACAACTTCAGAACCGAATTTTTCCGCTTATAGTAATAGACACACAGGAGATAATCTCTTCGCCTCATGGGAATAATGCTTGTCTCAAATTGCAAGAATGATAACCGTGGCAGTCACAAGTAGTCACATGACGATTGCGAGCTTTTTCCTCCTTCATCCACCAAAGACTGTGAAGGAAGGAAGCGAAGTTTTGAAGTCAGCGTATCTCTACTGCACAAGATTGGAAGTGGTCAAAAGAGAATCATCTTGGTCTTGAAGACGTGGACTTCCGTCCATGTCTGTAGACGACTCCAGGGACAGTTTTTTATGATGGTGCTCCACGCAGCCGATCAGTAGTGAGTCGGTTGAATTAATGGTAAAATTTTTGAAAGACGGTCAACCGTGATGCCTTCAACTTAAGCCTGAAGGCTAGTTTATCGCCTGTTGAAGCTAGAAAAGGGATGAAAATTGAATGCAAAGTAGTCAGCCGTAGCTATGACCACCTGTAATAGTGAAAAGGCAGCTAACGTCTGGGGCCGAGACATCGGCAAGAGCTCAACATCACCTGACGCTTACTCATGCATCTGGCCCAACACAATGACCTCGGTTGAAATCTCGTGCTGATGATCCAGTCACGTGATACCTCGCCAATGGGAGTGAATTTGACATGACAGCATTGTTGGGTGCTGGCTTCCCATTACTTTATCAATGTCTGTGTCGGCGCAGTCCCTGTCATTCGCTGAGCTAAATGCGGGCGCCGAAGGGGGAGGCGGGTGTGTGCCTACACGTCTGGCGGATAACAGACGCGATGGCAGCTTGTCGAGTTTTTTTACTACTTGTGTACTCTCCGCACATGAAAGAATTGAAAGAGAAACCGAATCTTGCGAATCTACAAAAATACATTGTGCATTGATGCGATGAAGCTTCAGAACTGTCCAAACAGGAACATTTTCTAGGCTTTTTTAAACACTCGGCATGTTCGTTCATGCAATTGCTGCTGTACTGTGTGCTAAGGACAACCGTATGCTGAGTTGTCATTGGTGTGCAGATCCAGGTGTTGCCGCTTTTGCGCCATTCATTTGCAAACTACTGTACGTCACATCACCAACACAGACTGTCTGAATTCTTCCTTTAATCTAAATGTTATTCCGACATGTAGCTGAATTGCAAATCCTCACCTAAAAAGTTGGGGAAAATTTAGTGCATGGTAGTGTAGTTTATCGGTGCCGATGTATCACTGGTAGGTGATTGTTTCAAGGAGCACCAAGCTATTTGATTTCAACTTTTTTGCACCAAAATATTGCTGAAATTTCAGAAGGTAAATTCATAATTTACAAATTACTACTGCTGAAATAAATTAAGTAAGCAGTTTATAATCCGATGCTTATATGCTTTATTGTTAAATGGTTTTTTACTCAATGGTCAATTGACGAAAAATGTGTGCACCTTACAGCAGCAGGTGGTTACCTACGGTCTAACATAATTACCACTCAGTTTTGCTTTAATGTGCCACATCGTTCTACTATGTCATTCATTCCCATTTCTTAATTGGTGGTGGCGTCGCACCGAAAAAGGCTTGCATCTAATTGCCACGTCCAGTCAATTTACCCACCGAGCATGGCTGAAGCTGTAGAGTCATGCACTACAGGGTGTTTTGGAAAATATGTAAAGTACGGGCATTCTCCATTCAGCAAAGTCTTTGCATCACACATGTGTGATACTGGGAATTTCGTCATTCTTACATTGCAACGCAAAAGTACCGGATCTGCGCAGTGGATCTCGATAGAATAGCTTTATTTACCATGAGGTTAAGGCATCGAGATCACTATGCTTGACTTAGAGGCGTAAAAACTCTTTGGAAATGTTCAAACTGCCGCCACAGGACCTAACTGGATTTCGGTTCCCACAATAGCCGCTCCCACAGCCGGAATTCCAAATCACACGGCGGTGGCAGTGGTGCATTATTTATTGTGTCTGACCAATTTCTGGGTCTTTTTCCTTTCCCTCGATTAATCCATGTCCCATACCCCTTGCTGCCTCTCATTTTCATCTCCTTTCCTTTGTATGCACACAGATGTGTATACATACGTATGTGTTCACTTGTGTTGGTACAAATTCGCCGGCCCATGTGTACACACCAAATCAAACGATCCGCGAGTGCGTGCGTGCATGCCCGCGCAATTAATAATTGAAGTTTACACGCTACTCTGTGCAAATGTGCCTCCACGGGTGAGATTTGCGCCACGATAAGACAAGCGAGAGGCGGTGGCGACGGCGGCAGCAACACCAGCCAATCGGGTGGTGGCTGAGTCATCGGACACGTGTCTATGCTTGCCCGCGGACAGTTCGTGTCCACTGTGCGTGCATGCGCGCTTTTCATGTATGTGGGTAAGATGGGGGCTATGCGAGGATGGTGGTGGCGTCGCCTTTCAACGAGCCAGGGTGCAGAAGGCAGTAGAGGGTTAGAGAGTGAGGGGGAGGCGGAGGCGGGGAACAGGAAAAGCAGAGGAATGAGAAGTAGATGACACACGCACACATACCCTGGCAAACTATGTGCTCGCGTCAATCATGTGTAGCCCTGTTAAAACGGTCACAAATGTCCACTGAGTAGCCTCGTCCAAAAGGCTTAATTACTTTTTAGCATCTGCCTTGTTTAGCGTTAAAAGCAAATTTCTACTTCCCAAAGGAGAACAAAGTGAGTTGATGAGTCTCTTCACCCCTGGGCGTGCAGAAGGGCTGATGAAGTGGCCGTAGAATTGCATACCTCCATTGCAAAAGCTGATTCGAGAAGGAGACGTATTCGGTTTATGCGGTTATTGTCCTACATTTGAATGACACTGCAATCGCACATGCAGATGGAAAATCATCTCCCAAGTGCTCTGCTGTCAAGCGGTAGCAATATAGTTCATCAGGGTGCGATTAATTAAAGTTAGATGAGTTTCAAAAGGTCGTCACCTCTCCTGCCCTCTCCACCTGGTGATTAGCACCGTTCAAAAGTGGTTGCCCTGTCAACCTCTCCTGAGAGAAACGGCGGATTTGTGACTCAGGTTAGGATGGAGATCTTGCGTCAACCTCATCCCAGTCACATAGTCATATTTCAAGTTGAAGAGATATGAATTGGCTCAAAAAAGGTTCTTCCTTGGCCTCTACGGGAGAATTGCACAGTAGTTTGATGCCGTGTTAGATGGAAAAGGATTGTAGGAGATGATGCCGACATTAATCCACTTGTCAAATCGTCATTCCGAGGGATCTGCATGCCAGTGATTGAAAAACAAGAAACTCACCTGTTTACATGCAGTCAGCATGATCCAAAAAAGGATGGATGGACGGTCTAGTTGAAGTCTCCTTTGAAGGACGCCGTTAACTAAGTGTAAATGGAGTCGGCTTGAAGAACGGATGCAACAAAACCTCCTCCACCTATTGATAGACAGAACTGATGGTTTCGTGGGTGCTCAAACGGCATCTAAATAGCATTCAGGAGGAAAGTGACAAGTCAGAATTTTTAAGGTCACAAGGTCAATTAATCCCTTTCAATGGGTGCCACTAAAGTTCTGTTTCCACCTATTCCAGGGGTTCAAATGGTTCATCCATATGTCTTAACTATCCCGGGGACTGACAGCTTAATCTCCTTTGTCATCGATGCTTCGCCTGTATCCACTACTTGGATGCACATTTTGATTCTGGACTGAAATTATTCTCTTCTTTATACTTGTCGTTAGTCTTGACTACGCAAAATCAGGGAAACCTGACCATCTAAGTCAAGGGTGGAATTTAGCCGTCGTGCTCAGTATGCATAGGCCTCCCTCCCCTATTCTTGGGGTACCAGATCTTCCCAAATAGCATTTGGAGGTTTAATGAATTGTCGCTTCTCCATCTTTCCATAAGCAATGTAAGACCTTCGTTCCAGCCACTGACACAATAGGGAGAGAGGAAAGAGAATGATGCCTGAACCCTTTAATTTCTTGGATGATAGTCAAGTGCTGATGTCAAGAGAGGCTAATAATCGTCAGCTGGAGCTTTGAGAAAGCCTAAAGGGGAGGGAGGAGTTGGGAAAAGCCGGAGGGTGGTGATGGGGTTGAGGTATTATCCACTCCTGTTCCCTCCTTCCTCCCTCTTTGGACAGCTTGACGAAGTAGCCACTTTTGTGTTTTCCTTTGCATCAAAAGGAGGAGAAGGTGAGGGGAGAGAACAATTGACAAATATTCCTCTCTTGGTTGTGAACTTTCGAAAACGCATCCAGCTTCAAGCATTGTCACCGAGCTGAACCATATCAACCCAATTTGACAGCAAGGCACGTAATAAATGAGATTCCACTGTAAATAAGGGATACAAGATCATTGTTAAAGTCTTCGCACCATCAAACCCCATACCACTGAACACCCTTCAGGAGGAACCTCAAAACAAGAACTAATTGCAGGCGTCCCTCTTTCCTCCATATTTGCTCCAACCCACTGGGAGGAGTAAAAAAAAAGCCACCACCAGGAGTTATTGAGAGTGAAAGAAAGAGAGAGAGAGAGAGAGAGAGAGAAGCTTGCTTTGTGGAGAGGTAGATTTTTCAAAATAAGTCAATCTACTTGTAGACGGATGAATCACTGATCAAATGAAACAACAAAAAGGGCAGCTACTAACTTTAGTAGCCTCTCTCGTCCGCGCGATAACTCATTGCCGCACACACATAACGGAACACACGTGTCCGGAGGCGATAATTGAAGAGTATGTCCATGATTAGTGAAGAAATGAGTAAACAAAGACAAGATTTTTTAAGAGACCTTTAAAAGTATGCCGATTCTTTCATCATTTATTTGGCCTAAAAATGGCAGCCAAGGATCAAAATGTCATCAGGATGTGGAGTTTAACACCTTGGAAGGATGAAGACATCGTGTCATTAAGCTGACAGTTGGCAGCCTAACAGTAGGACAGCCGCACACGAAATATGGCCCCTTCTGTGACATTTAGAGGTGGTTTCCAGTCAAGGCAATGGGTGGAAGTGCCCTTTGCCATTGCTGTGGTGCCTTGGTGCCTCTTGAAGGCGAAACAACTTCCATCAAACTGTTGAAGCACTGAGCTTGGCTTAGTCTCCCTTTTTTTACATCTTGAAGCCTTTTTGCATGATCAAGATCAGGATGTGGCCGTGATTATTGTCTCAAACAGACACAAATCCTTTTAACAATTCCTCCATTCTTAAAAAGTCGCCGGTGGTGAGAATCTGTTTGAGGTTTGAGAGGAACTTCGTAAAAATTTGGCTGTTGTTTGTTATTTTAACAGATTTGTAGTAGATGAGTATCTCGAGTATCTGTTGGGTGGACTTCCGACTGTAACCAAATGGATCAGTTCTTGAAGCTCAATTTTTCAACATTTAACACCATCTTCCAGGAAAATGAGCCATCCAATCCAGAAGTGTTTAATTGAAAGATGCATGGATGGACGAATGGACAGATAGGCGAATACGAGATATATAAGTGGACGCATGTACTGTTGGATGGATGGATGGATGGATGGATGGATGGATGGATGGACATGTACATACCAAATGGACGGATTTATGGACGAATGGCTACGAGATTGATAGGTAAGCAGGTTGGATACAAGATGGATGTCATGCTATTCAGGAATCCCATTCAAATCTACAGCATGTATTTCAACTTCTGTAATAGGTGACTTTCGCCCCATACGGCCAAAGCCACCACAAAATTGGGTTGGATTTAAAATTATTGGAGTTCTTGCCGCACCCTAGGCAGAAATGTGACTGCATGGAACGTTGGAGGTTGGCAGTTTTACATTGTGCGTCCTCTAGTCATTGTAGGGTTTACTACCATCCTAATGACATAGGCGCCCGCTTACGTTTATAGCCTCCAATCCATTCTGCAAGTCAGCAATAAACCATCCCCAGCACTAATCCAACACCTTTTTACGTCTTCCCAGATGCCTGTCGGGGTTCCATCCAAATCCAAAAACGACAACGATCCATGGAAGGTGGTAGGGAGCCACATCGTGTCAACAATGACTCAGAGACATATTTGACTTACACACCGTCATACTTTTTACCTCGCCTCACTACCCACAACCGCAGACATCCATCTGATGCCACGATACAGCTTCGCCTTTTTTTGTTCCTGCAATAACCCAAAATCATTTCTTTCTCGCTTTCTCTCTGGTTGTGATGGCTGACTTGCCAATAAATCAAACTGGTGGAGATGGCTGTTGAAAAAGGGAGGGAACTAAGCCAAGACTGTTTACTTCTGCCGTACACGAATCTATGGAGGAAAAAAAGGTAAGGAGGAAGGAAGACCGACTGGCTGACTGGAAGGCAAAATCATCTCCTACCTGATGTTAGGGCTGGCAGGGAAATGACCTGGCAAATTTTGTCGACACTGGTAGACATTTGATTGGTCCCTGGTGGCCTTTTCCTCCTCCCTGTGTCTTGGTAATAAAAGAGGAAGCAAAATTGGCTAATGAGAATGCCTTTTTTTGTCTGTCTTTCTGGAAATTATAGTCAAAGAACGTGTTAGGGCTGTGTTTTCCCAATGATCGATGGCGCCTTCCATCGTCGGGCAGCATCCGATTCTCCACAGATAAAAAAAAATCATCTCAAGGAAGAGGTCCAGAGCTTGTGCTCCTAGCAAATGAAGCCCCATAAACTGACCCTCACTCCTTTGACCACTTCTGCTGCTCTGCAGCAACTAAATACTGTCATTATCCCTCACCCCCTACGTAATACATACCCTCCACATACTTCGCCTCCCTTCTCATCAAACATCCCAGTTGGGACACATGATTTGCTCCAACCACCTGTCGCTAATCACTCACCACAAGTCAGCCACCAAACACTCCCCACCAGTTGCTAGCACACGTCATGTGTACGGCTTCAGATGCAGAAACGAGAGGAATGCTAAGAATGCACACTCCACTGTCACGCATTTGTGACACCGGTGGTCAACGTCCTCATCCACTCACTCATCAACCCACCCACTCATTTGTACTTCGATGACGGACTCTTCCACTCCCCCACTCCCTCCCACCACCACCACCAATACAGTCCAACCAAACACGAGGTGTCCATCAAATTCACACACCTTCAACTTTCGCTTCACGCTGACACATGAACTCCAACTACCACAACCACGAGACTGGACAGTCTCGTGGTCCAAGTGCTACGCACAAGTGCATTGCAAAAGCACGCGTTATTTGTGACGACACGTTCAAACACCATAAATAGTACATTTGCAGCTGCCTCACCCAAACACCCTTGCTGGTGTGCGTCAAATGTGGCTACACACTCGAATGGAGGCACTCACACCCAATCCAATACACTCCCATCTAATCAACCACCAGTTGAGAGCATGTGAGGCCACCCAAATGGACTACCACCACCCACCGAAATATGTGCATGCCCCTCGACTCCACTTCCTTCCTCTCTTCTTGTTGCCCCTACCCCACCCCCACCCC
>LWMK02000103.1:211506-294032 GCA_001693075.2 Taenia saginata
TTCGCTTATTCAAGACATTGGACGGTCACAGTTGAGGAGGTCTTGCATTGCTGCACTTGATTGTCGCACTTACGTGAATCCATGCAGAGGATCGAGGCAGTTAGGAGAAGTTCAGGCTTGCAACAATAATAGCTACATCATCCTCCTTCCTGCCACCTCTCCCAAACCAACTTTTGGTCTATGCTTGAGTCTTCTCTGACAAGTAGCGTGACGATCAAATGTGCCTTAAGTGTGAAGAGATTGTGTGAAGCAGAGGTCATCCTATGTCCGTGTTGACTTTGAGGACATTGCACAAGGCGGAACCCTTCAAGCACTTTCAGTAAAGTGAATTGAAACAGCTGGACCAGGAGAAGCAGGGCTGCATATCCTGTTCACACAATGTCTAAGTGAGTGCAAAGAAGCATTCCATTCGGGCAGAGAGTTGCATTTTTCCATTTCAAGGAGTGCAATGCAAGCACAGCAATTCCTTTTTCCTTTCCTCTTTCTTCCATCCTCAAAATAATCTTTGTGCTGCCATATTTGTGGAAGTATCGCGGTATTCAACTAATTGCTGCAAAGTTTGAGCAATAATATTGCATCACTGTTTGATGATCCCCTGTACGTTGTCAGGCAGACAGGTGACCGGATGGGCAGGTGGTCAGGCAGACGTGATGTGATAGAATGGCAAGCTGGCAAGCTGGAAAGCACAAGAACTGTACTGTCACCTTGTCACTATGCCAGGTTTTTGTTCTCCAGTTCGTGGAATTGGGTGTCCAATGAGCCGACAGAGAGAGGGAAAGTTTTCTCCAGGCGTGTCAATCATGAATTGATGGAGGATCACGCAGGCATTGTACACGTTGCTGGAATATTCTGGATGACTATCCACAACTCACCACTGTCTGCGAGGCTACAGACTTGGATCGCTTGTAATAGCCGCGATCTTACTGTTCCATGGTTGAGCTTCTCCATCATCACCGTACCGTCCCATGGTTGAAGTCCACACACACAGAAGACTTATTTACTGGAAATGCTGATTCAGTGCCCCCACTTTTTGACATGCACCGTGCATGATTTATCACTGTTGTCAGTCGCTCAGATTCAGAGACTTTTGGATCTGTCTTCCCACAGTCAACGTAGTTTGTCTTCTTGTAAGAATAAACAGACGAAGAAGTGGAAGTCCTTTGTGCTGCACAGAGTGGATGGATTTTACGTGTTTTGGCTGCTTAGCCCTTGGGAAGGTAATGATTCCCTGTAAACAACTGCATCCACACACACACACACACACTCAAGACAGGCACGGTTTTTGTGGCTTGACTTAGAAGTGTGAAGTGAGTGACGAGTAAACGCTATGATATGGTCATTCACTAGGTGAACAAACGTCATTCTTCAAGACAAGTCATCTAGTTAGTCAGTCAACTTAGCAACCAATCTAAAATGCACAACGTGATTCTATGACGTACCCGAGAAGAATCGTATTACCATTCGTTAAAATCCCGGACATGCGAGGGGTGGAGGCAGAGGGGAGGGGACCCACTTGTCCGATTGCTTTGTCATGCACCTAAAGCGTCACTCGAGTTGTGGTTGACAGTAGGCCTCCCTTGACATCTATTTAGTCATTTTGTCCTTGACAAGGTCTCGCAGGTGCATTTTCTTTAATTAGACAAGGCAGGTGATTGACATGATCAATCGATAACTACTTGTCACTCAGCCATTGGCCTAGACTTTTTAAAGGCAACAAATTATGCATGCATGGGCACTTGTATTTTATCTCGGGGCTAATTGCTACTGCCTGGTGGTAAAATTTAGCTTCTACTTTTTGCTATTTTGCCTTTCAGCCAAACGCCTTTCCAAAGAAAAGAAAAACTTACACCGACACAGTCTATAAAACTCTCCTTTCTACCAGTGGAAGGAGACCAGTGCCAGATGGGTGAGTAAGACACCTCCGGTCTTATGCCTGTTTCCATTTGTTTTTCATTTTCTACTCCTACCCACGCTATCTACATTAGGCGACCCTACTCAAAGTGGACAGGGTAGTCTTAGAGGCCAAAAAAGGCCTAGAAGCTCTTTCATATGAAGATACGTGAGGCATTCCCCAAGTAAGTGGCCTCGGCCTACACGCAAACCAGTTTAGGCAGAGGAGGCGTATCAGTAGGCAGCCGTGTGTGTGTGTGTGTGTGTCGGATTTTTTTTGTCTCTGTCGGTGCAGGAAGTACTTCTTTAGTGTGATATTCTGATCCTAAAAGTGAGTTACATTAACTTACACATTTTGTGATTCAAAGAGAGGAAGGAAGAAAAAATGAAGTCAAAATTCTCATGTTGACACTTCATTTGTTTCTGGTGTATGCATAGCAGCTTAAAGTCAAAAGTTTGAGATAAACATCGGAGCAGATGTCAGCGGTTCTCTTACCATGCTTCGAGCCACGGTTTCTTCTCCACGCCCTGTGATCGCGGTTGACAGGCGGTAGGATGCAAGGAGTGGTCCACATCCTTCACAGCTGTATGGTCATAGATACCACTAAGTGCAGGATAAATCGCTATTCCTACTTCCACGAAGAAATTCGTGAATGGATTGCCCCAGACACTCTCGTCCTACATAGACGGCGCTCAGACACGATGATTCACCAGACCTATTGCTATCACAACTATCAAGACAAATCTAACAGAAGTGGAATGTCAGGAGGGTTTTTGTGTATGCAATACGCCTTTTTGTGAAGATTATGCGTGAGATCAAAAATGCTGACAATGTCACGAATGCATTCTTCCCATCTTCCCCCCTCCTCCTTCCCCTTCTGTAGAACTTTTTAGTTTTGAGTCTCTCAACAAGGAGGAATGAGTAGGTCAAAAAGTCACCAATTCTGCCGCCTTTTGCCGACATAGCCGCCATTCTTGTTGTCTTCTCTCTTGGTGTCTCCTCTCATGTTGCTGTTGGTGATGTGTTTTTACACAAGCCGACGACTTCTTAATCAAGGCCTCTCGCCTATGCTCTTTCTTTTGTCCTGTCTTCATGACATTAAATTTTACTCAAGTCAATGCCTAACCCTCGATATTGATTGGTTCTTCTGACATCTTAAATTTTATTGGCTACCGTTTAACCTTAACCGCTCTATATAATCTACCCACAGGATCATTAACGGATTTTTGTTTTCTTGGGAAACAAAATAAAAGTTACCTTTGACTTTTGTCGAGAGAATATGACTCACGCGGAGTGATCGCGTCCTGACCGTGATTGGTCAAATGGAGGATGCTGTTGAGATTATCAAAGTGAAGTCTCCTGGGATACATTTAAGGCATTTCTTCACTCAATCTGAGACTTACAGTTAGGATTCAGCGATGTGATTGAAAGTGAGGTAAAGGAAGGCAAGTAATTCACACCTTTGTTTACCTGGTATATTAACTGATTGGCCAAATGGACTGACTTTCGTCGTTCAAACAGTTTCAAATGATGGATGCGATGTATAAACTGACCGCCTTATTTTATCCACGCCATGCAAGTTTTAAACAAAAGGATTATCAAGTCTCTCAACTCCAGAAGTATCTTATTTAGACACAATCAAGTTAGCGCCTAGGGTCACACATATGTGACAACATTTTGATTAACTTACGATACTTGTTGATTAAACAGCATCATGCAACACAGACCGAGTAGTTGAAAATCATTTCAAAACAATAAAAATTTGGGCCCTAGTGGTCCACTTACCTCCGACGCCTTGTATCAAAGTCGTGTTAGGTGATGTTTTATTTTGAGGAAGAAAAGAAGAAGAAGAAGAAGAAGAAGAACAGATCGCCTATTTGCGTTTTAGATGGGAGCGAAAAGTTCTTGCTCTTATATGCGGTGGTAGAATAGGGATAAATGAGATAAAAACGGAGTAAAATTTGAAGAGCGGGGAAGCTTTCCATCGTCATACTTCCACCCGCCCATCACTGTCACGTGTGGGTAGACAGCTCTATGACAGCTTTGAAAAAGAAGTAAAGTGATAGCATCGTCTTTGTCACCTACTCGAAAAAGCTTTGGATAGGGAGAAAATTTACTGCAAGTAATTAAGGCAGGACTCACGAATTGGAAGGAAATTTTGGCAGGTGTTCATCAACTTACCGAAGAGGCGTTTAGAAGGGTGCACTTTACCGGATAAGGGAAGAATAGCTTAATTTCAAAGCGATTTGAGAATGCATCAGGCTTCATCGTATTCTCCGAGTCCTTGAAGTAGTACTAACCCATCAACCGTAGATTGTGCTGGGAGTATCGTGTGCACTTGGGTAATAATAAGTTTTCTAAGTTTCTTAATCCCACAACCTTGAGGATGAGTTTCAAAAAACCTCACCGAATAAGTAGATTTGGTCAAAACTTTGAACCTTCAATTTGTCATGTGATTTTATAATTATGGCAGATTGAGGGAGATTGTGTCAAAAGGCTGCATTTGAAGTTCACAAGCAAGGAAGAAAGAAGGAAAAAAAGGTAGATTGTTTTCACATTACTCAAGAGTCACTCCTTGAAATGGTAACCATCGTAGGACAGTGGGCAAACGGAAGCGGTGCCTGTCCTTATAAACCCAGGGATAGCGCTTACGGAATGCCCATTACTGCTTCTCCTTGTTCAGCTGTTTCACTTCATTTTACTGAAAGTGCTTGAAGGGTTCCGCCTTGTGCAATGTCCTCAAAGTCAACACGGACATAGGATGACCTCTGCTTCACACAATCTCTTCACACTTAAGGCACATTTGATCGTCACGCTACTTGTCAGAGAAGACTCAAGCATAGACCAAAAGTTGGTTTGGGAGAGGTGGCAGGAAGGAGGATGATGTAGCTATTATTGTTGCAAGCCTGAACTTCTCCTAACTGCCTCGATCCTCTGCATGGATTCACGTAAGTGCGACAATCAAGTGCAGCAATGCAAGACCTCCTCAACTGTGACCGTCCAATGTCTTGAATAAGCGAANGTAGCCACATTTGACGCACACCAGCAAGGGTGTTTGGGTGAGGCAGCTGCAAATGTACTATTTATGATGTTTGAACGTGTCGTCACAAATAACGCGTGCTTTTGCAATGCACTTGTGCGTAGCACTTGGACCACGAGACTGTCCAGTCTCGTGGTTGTGGTAGTTGGAGTTCATGTGTCAGCGTGAAGCGAAAGTTGAAGGTGTGTGAATTTGATGGACACCTCGTGTTTGGTTGGACTGTATTGGTGGTGGTGGTGGGAGGGAGTGGGGGAGTGGAAGAGTCCGTCATCGAAGTACAAATGAGTGGGTGGGTTGATGAGTGAGTGGATGAGGACGTTGACCACCGGTGTCACAAATGCGTGACAGTGGAGTGTGCATTCTTAGCATTCCTCTCGTTTCTGCATCTGAAGCCGTACACATGACGTGTGCTAGCAACTGGTGGGGAGTGTTTGGTGGCTGACTTGTGGTGAGTGATTAGCGACAGGTGGTTGGAGCAAATCATGTGTCCCAACTGGGATGTTTGATGAGAAGGGAGGCGAAGTATGTGGAGGGTATGTATTACGTAGGGGGTGAGGGATAATGACAGTATTTAGTTGCTGCAGAGCAGCAGAAGTGGTCAGGGGAATGAATGACAGTTGGTGTCATTCATTAACTGGGATATCAAAGCACTGTGGCTGTTTTGTGTACATCACAGGCTATGGGCGTGGGAGATCAGATGGCGCCTTTTAATCAACGTCGGCACTCGCGAAACTTACCATCAGATCCCTTTTGCTAACTTCAACTATAGTAATCACCAAGGCGTTTGTAGTAAAAAGCCATTGCTACCTCCTTTTAATTGACTTCTCAAAGAATAGTAAAGTTGTTACGAAGAAGGGCCTCTATTTAGAAATCTCGTCAATTTCACTTTATTAAATATGTCAACCAGGGTCGAGGCGCACCTTGTAGACCATCCAAAATGCATCTTTGTTAAGAACTATGTAATAATGGTTTTAGTTTGGTTACTCAAGTTGAAAGGTCTGATCACCAACCCGTAACTCGTTCTGAAAATCAGCAATTATCTTTCCTGTGCTTTCCCCCCGTTTTGGGACTTATCATCGCGAGGTCTATAATAAGCTGGTAAAGTACAGTCTAATTCGTTGCCAGGCCAACTTAAGTGATGTCCCTTTTTAAACAATAGTAGAAATTTTGCCATCAGCAATCACTGGTGCCTTGACTGCTTTCCCTTCCGCTTCCGGTTTCGGAGTCCTATAGCGAGGTGATTGGTCAGTGGATGACCCAAGCATTGTTGGAGTGTAAAGTGCTACAAGCGATAAAACTTTCTTGAGGAGTCGAAGGCATCTCTCCTCTTATGACCACTTCTTCTTAAGGAGAAACAGGAAATATCTTGCTTCGTGGCTTGAATACCTCCTCCAGTTTCACCTTGACCTCAAGGTCGCTGATCTATTAGGTGAGGTGATATTACATGCCTTTTTCGAAAGTCCAGAATGGTGCCCAAAAAATGAGTAAGTAAGTAAGTAAGATCCGACCTCTGTACTAAACTGCAAACCAGTCACATCAGGGATATTTAGGCGTGTTTAATGAATGGCATTTCTCCATTTACGTCGGCCCAGACTGCCGCGACCGCCTCTGTCTTGCCCTTTTTTACCCGGCTCATTAGCTTCCGATTTTTCCAAAAAATCTGTTGTTTGTTGTTAATCCTCCAATACCACTTAACCAATCTACCCTTCCCATTCCGCCTCGCAATTCGGGGTCCTCCTCTTCGGAGGAAAAATATTCCACCAACTGACTCACTGACGTTTTGAAGGAAGGTTCATGCACCAGCATTCCAACACAGCTATAAGAAACTATCTGTTTTTATTGTCTATGCCAAAGGACAGACTTTGTTAACGTGGTATAGCACATTATTCACCCGTAAAATGGGGTATGGCACCGACTAAAACTTGGGACATTCTTTCAGGCGCAGGCGGAAACACCTTAGTCGGTGTGAAAGGTTGGTGTTCATTTGCCTGGTAAAAGGGGAAAAAAATTGTAACGACAGACTGAACAATTCTTCCTTCCATTCCTGTTTTCAAGCTTGAAACCGCTCCGTCATTAATCAAACTCTACCTCAGATAGACACACATACACATACACAGGCATAAGCAGAGAGGACAGCATCACGTAGTCTAAAGGAAGAAAAAGACAACTACACGAGGGAATATTTTGTTATTCCCAACTTTTACTGCTCCTGAGTTGCAAAGTGGGTGCATCGTTTTTGCTTCCCAAACAAGGATTTTCAGCTTTCACTTCTTCTGACTGACAAGCGATCAAGGCGTGTTGCGTGGGCAGTTTCGTCGGTCCAATTTCCCAAACGCCGTGCATCAATTTATTGCGTATTTTTTAGATTTTTCCAGCAGTTGAAGCACAGACAGCTCACTTAATTCATAGAATTTTCCATGCATTGGAGAATCTATCCTCCAAAAAACTATGCATAAAAGGAGGCAAGATTTATTGCAGACCCGTCGAATTGACCGCTCCACTTGGCAGGAGGGTATGCTATACTCCTGAGTAGCAGACGTGTGAAGTAGCAGGGAGTGTCCAATTGTTAAATTAAATTACTTTTCCTCAAAGATTTTGGATCTGATAACAATATGTCTGGCTGAAGGAATAATCTGGGGAGATAAGGAAACCTTCCACCGGAAGCGTCGGGCTTCGTCATCCAGAGCTCTGCAACTTCGCCATTGCAAAAAACGAGACACGGTAGAATTTAATAATTGAATATAAAAGGGCTTATAGGTGGGATGTGTAAAATAAAATACAGTGTGTTAGATAAGATACCCTGCCACGGGTGTGCTACCTTTACTGACGTTGTCGCCGTTCCTGCCTCTCAAAACCTCATCATGGCCAAAAAAGATAGAAATTCAGCCAATTTCTACGCTTCCGAGTCTCTAGGTTTATCCTATGTCCTACAAAGTGTTTGCAATATCTTGTGCTACGGAAATCCTATCTTGACGCATTAATAAGAAGACCGATAACCTGTCTGTCATATGCTATGGTAAAATTGCTTATTAGAAACTTCTAATATCGGATGCCAGATGGGAAAGTCGGGACAGCATACACTTTACATGCTCTGCTGTTGACTGCTTAACCAATCATTGCTCGACCTAAGAGACCACCAATAGAGGCGGCCTCGCCAGAATGTTCAAAGACATTCAATGTATCAGAGACCTTTGATCAGTGATTAGAGGACGACACAGAAACATCCCACTAGGCTAAATTGGGGTGTGCAGTTAGCTTAAGAAACCGGTCTTTGTTAGGAAAGAAAGGAAGGGCGGGAGGACGGAAGGATGGTTTATGCAGAAGATGAATGTATCGATGTGTAGCAAAGATAAAACTAAGTCGGCTGGACAACAAATTGATGCCTAAACTCATCCACTGAAATAATGCTCTGGTTATATGACTAAAAGTGGTCCGCTATGCTTCTTGTCTCGCGGCTTCATTACAAAATCTCCGAAGCCTTCTGCTGGAAGTCTCGTTGATAAAATCAGCTCGATATCTTATTTCCAAGTGAATTAAATTGTTCCTCTGCCAAGAGATGCTTAGAAAGAGGGCAAATGAGGCGGAAGCTCGCAAACAACTAAAATTAAGCCCATGTCATTAATACATAGCAGTTTATATAAAACTCACAAAACCAGGAGCCCGCTGACCACCATCAGCACCCTTGTACACCCATGTTTTTGTCCTAGATTTTGG
Organism: Taenia saginata; assembly: GCA_001693075.2. Lineage (NCBI taxonomy): Eukaryota > Metazoa > Platyhelminthes > Cestoda > Cyclophyllidea > Taeniidae > Taenia > Taenia saginata. The sequence goes on from LWMK02000103.1 coordinate 220,152, forward strand.
AGGAAAGAGTCACATACGCATAGCAGGTGTCGGTATCCCTCTTGCAGGGTGGTCCCCATAATTAATGAGGCTAGACGCCGGAGCAGGGACACCGACGACATCAGTGCTTCCACGGCGCCATCTCAGACGGCTGCGCAAATATCGTTCCACCCCCTTCTCCTCCGTCCCACATAAATTATTTTGTTCAGCCGCGAATTCATGAGGTTAGGAGTTTTCTGTCACCATGCCATTCGAGCCGAAGTGACTCAGCTTCTGTGATTAAAAACAGGCTTCGCTACTCAAATTCCATGAGTTGTAAACAGATAGGATGAATCGAGAAAGCTCTGAACCACTAGCCGTAGGTTTGATACTTCCCCCATAAGTGTACCTCAACTTCCAAAAAAACCATTTGCTATTTTAGCCTTTCAAAGGCGCCCGTTCAAACTAGAAGTGCGTATGTGGTCAAAATGGGATGAAAGGGAGTAATTTGTTCGTGAAATCACTGTCTATAGTATTAAATTTTCTGACGGGTATTAAAGGAGGTTATTTGCTCTTTAAACGCTCATTTCGAAGTTAAATTGCATACTTATATTTTTACAAAGTGCTTATAAATAAAAATCTTTATTTGCAACGAAAAAAATTGAATATATTTAGTAATATTTTCACTCATTAGACCAATTTATGCTGTAAAGGTTTGGCGGTCTCAGCATCTATTGGCTAGTTAGCCTCCAATCAATGAGCTGCTCGATTTATCGATCGTTGACTCCACCAATAACCAATTAGTAGGAAACGCTTGTTGACGTTGCAAAGACGACTGGATGAATGAAAGTGAAGTTTTGGAAAAAAAGGATCACTCTTTCACTGTTCATTTCCCCATTTTGTTAATGCTGAAGAGTTGGGTCATTAGGAATGCAGCCCATCAGTAACCATCGCGACACAATTGGAGACGGCTTGCCTATGGTACTATCTCTCGCTAATTCAGTAGTGGGTATCTTTTTACATAGAAAAGGAAATAGTTCTCTTTGTCTCGAGAATCTGCAAAATTATATGAAGACTTGCATTTGTTCCGATTGAATTGCAAGTAATGTTCTCCTTTTCTATCTCGAATAAATATGTGAAGCTTTGCTACGAATACTGGTTAGAAATTGACGCCACAAATACGTTGGAGGTGTGGCAGTGATAAATGGCGGTGCCAGATATTATCCGATTCGCTTTTTTGTTGTTATAGTAGCTGAATCCGCTTTGACATCCATATCTACACTTCCACCTATTTGGCTACAAAACAGAACGTGATAGACATGGAGGGAAGGTGATGGAATGGAGTACCATCAACTCACACCATTCAAAGGTAATCGAAATTTACCTTGTCCAAACGGTCATAGATGCGTGCCTCCTTGGAACTTCAAGTGGAGTAAACATAGATCAAACCAAAGCGGAGTGAAGTGATGGAGCCAAGCAACACAGGCACTTATAAATCCTCTCTTCCTTTTGGCCTGACCACGCCATCGCACAGTTCCCACTCACGATGTTGGTGTTGCATGTAAATTCATCAATCTCCCACAAAAGCAAGGAATTTCAACTAATCATGATCGATGCCAAACTTGTTGGAAGGCCTCACATACACTTTACTAACTGTTAAACACTGAATTCGGTCTGAAGCACTCTCCAGCTCCTTCACTAACCGGATGCTTCTATGAAATATTCAACAGTGGCAAGTGGACAAAGTTACTCCACTCGCTAGACAATTTAAGGTGGTTGCACACCTCGATTTCGCTGTAATTGATTGCGCCTAAAGCTAAGGGGTCGTTTTCAACCACATGCATATTCCGGCTGCTTTGAATGTATTCCACAATTGCGACACTGGTACCTGTTATTTCTCTTCCACTTCCATATCGTCAACATACAATGGATTAGCTCACATTGATATCACTTTAATGCCCAAATTCTCACCTTGACCACAGTTTCTCTTCTCTTTTTACACTTTTATTGCCCCTTCAACAGTTATATTACATCTGGATGTAAGACAGTGCCATGGCGAATGTGGTTGAGGACCCGCTCACAATTAGAACGACTATCCACTGACAGTAGCGATTCAAAACAAGGTTTAGAGAGGAGATATGTATACAACAGCCTTCTCCATCCTATCCCATTGTTTTGATTCATCCTTCGAGTCAACGCTAAAATTTTTTATTACACGTCCCTTGTCCCTTTACCTACCCCCACCCAAGGATTGCCTTTTCCATGTTTACTGACCGATCGATCTAAATGAGAGTTTTACCTCATTTTTAATGGGCCTAAGCGTTTAACTGCCTAGCACTTCATGCCACGTCACATCGAACCAACTAGATGACTTGACATCAAACACCAAACTGTCCTTTTGCAGAACGGATTTGTGGTGTCAACACTCATTGGTTAGACACCCATCAATCAATCGGCTACTTGAAACATCCATCTCTCTCTGACCTCTGGGTCACTATCGAGGAACACGTGTTTACGCTACCCACTGTGGCGTGACCGCTGCAAACCATTACCACAACCCACTGTCGTGCTTGTCATTGGAAGTCGTCTTAAGAGGTGCATTGATTCGGATCCACAGGAAGCAATACCACTCCCCACACGAGAAACACTCCTTCTACCACTCACCAACAGTTGCGCACCCTCCACATTGGAAGGTCACCACTTTCCAAATGCATTGCACACGACCTAATCCACACCCACGCAACCAAAGGACTCCCAATACTGAACACATGCATCTCACCAGAAACTATCAACTACAACACTCTGGATGGTTTCTCCTAGCACCTCTATCACATCGCATCGCTAATGGAACCAGTAGCTGAAGCTCCTTGCACGTCTGACAATGAGCAAAAAATCTCCCTCAAATCCGACTTTACACAACCCTGTCCACAATCCAATGAAACCGTAGACACAATAAGCAGTATTCTCACTATTGTCTCTTGCTGTTATCATACGCGACATCGGTGCTGTTAGGCACCACCTCCTTGGTCAATCTGATGTAGTGGTGTTGGTGAGGGAAGGCGGTGGTGGAATGGAAGGCGTTTTTGTTGAATTACCACCACATGTCGGGACACGTCCACCACAAATGTCCTCCTGACAAGTCCTTGATTGTGCAGCGGTGGGTGTGATCACCAGTCTTCCAACCAGACACCGATTCACATTCCATCCGGTTTGGTGAAAGTGTCGCAATCCACAGGAACCTAGGCGGGAGTGCCATTCTTATCTCCTCCACATCCACCACACCACAACGAATGGCCATTTCCACCACCTCATCTCACCTGAAAATCGTCGCATCCGTCACAGTCTACCTCTTCCATTGAGATGGAAGCGTAGTGAAGTTGGCCTCTCATTCGTGACCCATCACCACACCGTCGGTCTTTACACCGACACCTCATTCGTATTTCCATTCTCACGTCACCTGTCGGAGAGTGATTCAAACACTTTAACCACTTGTCTTCCCTTTTCCACTTCTCCATGCTTGCATGCGATTTGCGACCACCACCCTCGTAAAGGCTACTCCTTACAAGTCAGGCCAACTTTGAACGTCGTTGCTATTTTTCCTCCCATTGTCTTTCTAGTCAAGCCTGTTCCATTCGCCAGGTGTGTGGAGGTAGTGAGATGCACCTGCGGAACCAAACGACACCCTATGCTTTCAGAAGGGAACGCCAATTCCATGAATATTTAAAATGATATGCAGTGTTCTGGGTTACGATTCCTTGGTAGCCTTCAACCTATTCAACTTACCTCTGACGAAGGGGAGAGACATGGTTAATTGAAAGTAGAGACAACACAATTGTAAAGAAGTGATGGCAACGGGACGGCAGATTGTCTAGTCGGCACGAACAGAGCTCCTTGAGGTCAGTAAGGGACTTTATTCTCAGAAAACCAAGCCGGATCAGTACTGTGATTTCCTCTTCTTAGGAATTAAGAATGACTCATCAATAATCAAACTAGAGGAAGAATAGAATGTCCACACTTTTACATGGAATTAGATGCTCCAGACGGTGCAGTGACTTCTTCGCCGGTAACTCAAGTGGGGTGGTGTGGTTTTCCTCTCACTTTCTTTGAAGACACAGCCTTGAATTTGCATCACTTTACCATCACAAAACACCTTATTTTGCCTTCTTCTACCTTCCTCTATCTCCAATCCTCACATCATCAAGTCTTGGTTAGACTCGGCTGAAGCCATCTGTCCACTAAAGCTTCTCGTCAAATGTCTCGCCTACCAAGAGGAGGAGGTGGGTGAATTTAGTGTCAGGATTTGGTGCTCAGGAATTTTTTTCTTTCCTACTGAACTACCAGACGATTTTGCTGACAGATACAGCACTTATCGGGAGACCAGCAGCTCCGAATCTCCACTCAAAGAGTCCGTTAAGTAGCAAGATTACTCATCAAACACGTCAAGCTTAAATGCTCGTGATGAGCGGAAATGTAGTGAAGGCCTCAGAGCTTATAGGTCTCCCCAAACCAGCCCTCCAACTTATTTGATCGACTCATGATTCTGGATACCCTTTTCAATGCTACCCTTAGTTATTCTTTTCAATTAGGCATCACTTCAAGGGAAAACGGTCTGCCAAACACCCTTTTCTAGTGCGTTAAAGCATACAATGTAATTTGACTTCTTGAATTCTCATCCCCCTTCCCATTCCCACTCTGAATTTCATTGCCGTTTTAGAATGACCCAACCATCTTTTTACTATTCCAGTTTATCGTTCTGTTACTCATTTTATGATATACTGAAATATTCCTTCCATCCAGTCACTACCAGTACAGGCCTTTCCAGTAGACGTATTTCTTTGGAAGTCACCAGACACACTTAAATTGACGAAATGTCGCCATGACAGGAAAGTAATTCTACCATGCCGGTAATTGTAACTCCCACAGACTGCGTCTCCACTGGTTCCTAGCCTGTAACGGGATTTGGATACCTTCCACTAACCAGTGATGAGGACCAAACCCTGAAGTCATGCGATTTTAACGTAGGTAGACATCTTAGCGAGTGAGGAGACCTCGTAACAAAAATCCACAAATTTTTCTTGTCGTAGTTGCCTCCATGGGGAGCACAATAATGAATTTACTCCGGAAATTGGACAATACCTCCCCTCCCTCTCTACCCCACCTCACAGACAGGTTCAGTCACTCACACTGTAAGCTTACCCTGTGTGACATTTAGGCACAGTATTCAGCCTATGGAATCAGGACTGTTGATCATCTGAACCGGGTTCGCCCACCTCTGACATCAATACAGCACTGTGTGTCATCTCTCCAGACGTAAATAATCCATTACCAGTCTGGAAGAATGGCGGATTGCTGAAGGTCTGAGAGACCATATGAACATGTGGAAATGCCAGCGATATCCATAAGGAAATCAGAACAGCGGCGATTCTTCAGTCAGGCTATTTGTATGTGCAGTGTAAAATAGGATCACCGGTCTGAAATAGGGCACCCCGAAGGTAAAATTTGCATTAAAATGGGGGCCTTGCTACCCTGTTTAAACGTCCCACCATTTACCCATCACCCAGCGTCTCCCTCCCCTCCACCCCCTCTATTTCTTTCCCCCTTCGTTGTTCCACTTCGGAGACGCATAAGGACTGGGAGGCAGGTGGTTGGAATTGAGTTTCACCCACAGGGGTGCCACCTCATTTGTCATGACCACCTGTCTAGCGAGGTTCACCTGCGACCTTGGATGAACCAATCAGAAATCTAAGGAGCACTTGGGATTTTCGTTTGACATTACTTCTACCACACAATAGGAATTTCCTCTCTCTAGATGGTTCTACATTTCTTCTGCTCCAAATAAACCCTATAAGGATATTTTAAAGGCTTAAATAATAAAGTAGACGAATGAGCCTGTCCGAAACGGCCAGGAAGCCGCCACATGGAAGTAGCTGCTACATATGGTTTAGATACTTCTTAAATAGCCCAAAAAAAGTGATGTGCTTTTCATGTGACTAATGAGAAAGGCGCCCCCTGCCTGTCAAGATTTGTTGCTTCAATGCATTACAAGGCCTTGATTGTGAATTAATCTACTCCATATTGCGCTACTCTCACTTTATGATGTCCTTCCGCTTAGCTGCACCTCTCACGTCATCAAACGTTAATTAGACGCGATCGCTGCTGTCTGTCTCCCTTACGAAAGTTAATTACATTCTAATGTTCTGGAAGATTCCCGTGGTATGTTGTGTCTGGCAAGTGGAGAAGGTGGGTGAATATAGTGTTAGAATTTGATGCCCAGAAATGGTTCAAGTTCTACCGTACTACTTAACGACTTTGGTGATGAATCATTCCAAGATAGACAGATGCAGCGCGTTCAGAGACACCTTCAATTCTAATTCGCCATTGGAAGTGGCAGTTGCGTGTCACCATACACAGGTCAAAATGAGACTGACTAACACATCAGGAACAACCTTCTCGGCATTGATAAACTAGTTCTAGCCATCTCTAAAAAAGAGGAAGAAGATGAAACACTTTTCGACCTTAGGCGATAAAGTAATATCAAACATGTCGAGCACAAGAATCTGTGGTCGTGTTTAGATTACCTATGGTGGGTCCACTAGCTTAACGAAGGCCAATTTCCGTCTCAAGTTGGCCAGACAACAGACAATCTGAAATGCATGCAATGTGTTTGTAAGGGAGCATATAAAAGCGGTAAAGTGCCACACGGGGACATCACGGATAAAGTGTCATGGACATATTAGTAAAGTGTCTTCATGGTCAGATGGTTCTCCTACAAATGTGTGGAAGAGGATGAAAATTCGGGTAAGCAGAGGCAAACGAGGACTAGTTGGATGTCGGTGAGCAATGTCTAATCACAACAATCTGTCCTAACTAGTCATCTGGAGAGGCAGCTAATCGGCGAAAGTGAAAAGACAGAAACTAAAAAGTGCTAAAATCAGTATCCTTCTGCTTCCCTATTGGTATCCAGCAGCCGAGACCATCACCGACGCACAGACGTAGTCCCCATTCCATCAATCATTTACTTTGCCCCAATAAACGTGTTGTTGTTGTGGCCCACCGTCCTTGAAGCCTTCACCAGCAGTAAATATCCATGCTCTTCGAGGTCAAAGTCTATATTTACAAAATTCTTTATCACCACACAGTGTTTGCCACTATTTTTCTTACCTCCAACTTTGAGCGACAGCATTTGGGCTGGATTGGACTTGGCGGGATTGCCAATTGCCTTAGCGTATGCTACCGATGTATCATCCTGCTTGCAAAATTAGAAAGTCCGCTCTAAATTAAGTGCCCCTCTTAACCAATACTTCCAGTCAGTAATTTGGCACAAGCCACCCGTTAGCCAAGGGGTGTTGGCAAACACCAACCAGTCTGATGACAGAAATGAGGTGACAAAAAGCGGATAGAAAAGAGGAGCTACTCATTCGGGTTATCTAAAAATGGGACTTCCTTGCACGTGCCAACTCTGCATCCCTGTCCAATTCCCTCCGCCCCCCTCCCCTTCCTCGCCCCCCCTGCCTGCTTCCTACACCGACTGCCTGCCTGTCTGTCTGGTTTTGTTTGCATTTTTTATCGCGGTATTTGGACAACCAGAGGGTGTCTAGAAGCAAATTTAATGTCGTGACATGTTTGTATGGGGAAAAGTGATAGGCTCCTTTAGGCGTATCGATGGTCTCTCCCAGTGAAAACAACGAGCCTTACTAATTACTGTACCAATTTTCCTGGTCGATGGAGGGTTCCAGAGAGGCATTAACAATAACTGTAGCCTTGGAGTTCACTCTAAAACAAATAGCCCTTTTTGTTTGTGAAATAATATTCTATAATTGTCAACGGTTGTCATGAATTAGGGCATAGCGGATGTAACGCTTCAGATTCAAGGCAGTTGCCTCATTCTTCATGTGCATGATCAGTAGCTGTATGGATTTTAGAGTTCTTCCATTCGAGCGTCCGCAGTTTAACCCAAACCTTTCACAATTATCTCGGATACTATACCTATAAACATTACAAACTTCCTAATCAGCCATAAACTAAAAAAAAGTGGATGACTTTTATTGCCACAATCGAATCTTTTCTTGATTCTCTAATCCTCCTCTCTACTGATTATACAATGACAAGTTGAATCCATTTGCAGCCATGTACCTTATTTAATTTGGCTTTCCTCTTCAAGAGCGAGTAGCAAAATAACAAGGCGGAAGTGTCGTTTTCCATCAAAAAGGGGGACTTCTTCCATCGTCCCCTTAACGAGAAAGAGAGAGGGAGAGAGAGAGAGAGAGAGAGACAGAGAGAGGGAGAGGCAATTAGCGCCAAGTCACCATTCCCGCCTACTCAGCAGTGGTCCAAAAAGTTGACACAACCTGTCTGGTTTCCGTTCGTGCACGCATTTCCATTCACGCAGGTAGCTTGTACCTAGTTATGTACCTCAAAATTTGACATAGTGTGGGAACCAGATTTAAAACAGGCGGGGGGGAGTGCGGGCACTGGGAGTTACCCTAGGGAGGGGCTAATTGACCAAACACTCTTTTAGCACATCACACAATTTGGTGCAAAACCAGCTCACCAATGGCAACCAGCACCAAATGTGTCCACCAGTTATGGCTGATTAAAAAGGCTTTCTGATTATAGTTAGACAAGTGCTTCTTTCGCTGATTGGTTCAGATGTCAAGAAGGTGTTAGAATCCTGATCCAACTTGTAAAAGCCTATGATGCGGCCGACCCGACCAACTGATTCCCGAATGAATGGATCCTCAAGTTTGGAGGCTCAAGAGTTTACTACGCATTCGGTTTACCCATAACGTATCGCATGACAAAGCCAGACACGATCAATTGGTAACACTTATTCACCTGCTCCAACCGTTCCTAAGACTACTATTTTTGGCACATGCTAAGAGATGATTGGCAAATTTGATCACATATTTAACTTTGAATTGCTGTGGATAGTTCAATCCCTCCAACAATCAACCACATTTTGAGGTGGGAGAAAGTACGTGGTTCGTCCAACAGTGCAAATGTTTTTGAAAAGCTAGCAAAGACAAACCACAAAGTGGTAAAAATAATTGGAAATGAGTGGTATTTGGTGAGTGAAATAAATTTCTGCCGCATACAAGACATTTTTTAAATTATTTAACCTCTATTCAACAATCGATGCAATGCCCAATGAAATTTGATCAGATCATTCAGCCTTTCGCTGATTGGTCGCCCACACCGGAGCAACGCAGTCCAGCACCTCATTGGTGGTTTGCTAGCTAAGGTCTACAAAACCGACTCAACTACTACTACTATCGAAATAAGCGTCATCCATGTAGGTCACTTGCTGCTAATCCACGAAAGATAGAATGGTTTGGTTTTATGGGGCAAAATGATGCATCTCCACCTCATGAAGAAAGCCTTCCACAAAATTTTCTGCTACTTAGCTTAGCTTTGCAAGGAGAGGATTAGGGTTGAGTCTAGACATCCACTTTGGCATTTCAGACGAACATTGAAGTAAGTATTTCTGCCTCTATAAAAGAGATATTCTTTTTCTAAATCTTTATTAAAACTGACGATAATTGTCCACACTTAATACAGTTTATAACAAACAAATTGGTTTGGTAACGGCGGAGACGGGAGGAGGGAGAGCTTGAGGAGGAGGCGAGGCAATTGTTTGTGTTTGAGTGGGTCTTATGACTGTCTGTCTCTAACAGTCGGAGTATTTGTACTTTGAAACGAAAATAGCTACAAAATTTTTAAATGGGTTAAATTCAAGTTGGAAAGAAGATGCCTTGTCTTTCTCTGCCTCATCGAAGCGCTCTTTCTACCTCGAAGAGTCATTCAGTAGTGGCTTTACTTATACTAGAGAAAAAGATGGTTTTGTAAATTGGGTAGACGAGTTTTTCACCAATCACTGGTTACAATCCAGATTTTCTGCTTCATCGCCTCTAACTCGACCATCGGGAGGACGGACAGGCGAGAATTAGCCATCGCCCAAGCCCTAGATACTGAAACTTCCTTGCCTCAGGCAGGACATTCAATAAACACGGGGCAGTAAATGAAAATTTTTGGACGTGTTTATTTTTGCGTCAAAACAGTTTTTGCGCAGTTGCCTATCTCTGCAAGATGTGGGCGTTGGTTGAGTTCCTGGAGTTAACCAACTGGAAATTCAAAGTTCGCCTTCTTAAGCCTTTCCATACATTCATAATCGAGGAAGAAGAAGAAGAAGAAGAAGAAGAAGAAGAAGAAGAAGTGCCATGGCCTGAAACCGAGCGCACGACTGACCCCTTCATTTGTGCCTACTAAGATCCCTTCCCATTGTTTTATTTCCCGACCGAGGTCACCCATCGAGTCCTGCTTCGAGGTGTGGAAACAGAGTTCCCACCATATCCCACCTTTGTCGGCTCAGCGCAAAAGTTGCGTAAACCCTGCCAAGCATTAAAATTCACCCAGGCTACGGTCTAAATTGATCTTATCGTTCGACTGGTTCAGTCTAGTCGTGGGTAAGTAAACAAATAAATTTATGAAAGTGAAGGAAAAATTCCCCACCCTCTCCAACCCCCTTCCCTCCAGCTTTTTTTCGTAGACGTTAGTCGTATCGGCGATCCACTTTTTTTCTCCCATTCGATCAAAGCAGACAAGAACCGAAATAAGTTCATGTGATTTTATTTGTGCAAATAAAGGTTTAGTTAAAACATCAATGACAGCATAATGGATAGTCCACAGCCTCTTTCATCCAATGACACACAAGCTTGTTGGAAATTTTCTCTTTGATTCGAAGCACTCCTGCCATCCCTACATCAATCTCACTTTTCTTTCCTAGCTATCTATTCCATTTTTTAGTACAGCGATTGTAATTTTGTAATGCTGACTAATGAAAAATACCGTTAGTGGAGCACGCAAGATAAAGTTGGGTTTGAAGTAAATTCTCTCGATGTCAAGTGTTGCATTACGTAGTCTCGTAAAAGTCGGCCTTTCCGAAGATGCAGTGGTTAGTACTAAGTACTTCCTGCAAAAGATTGATGCATGGATCTTAAGTGGTGAAAGGAGAAAGGTGATATACATCTGTGGTTTTACCACCAACTCAATTTCATTGCACTTCAGTCTTCCCCAACAGCGTTTCAGCCCTTCAGCTACTTGGCAATCTACAGTGGCGCAGTACGCTCCCCAAGATGGCACCATGACTAACGTAACGGGAACGTCAACACATTGCGGTGACTTGTCGACATTTCTTAAGAAATTGCACAGTTTAAGAGGTTTTAGCTAAACGGAGTCAGCACCTCCTCGGAGTGGGAAAATCTATTTCACAGTTTGCCTAAAATGCCAAATTAAATGTCTAGCCTCATCTATAACCCTCTCCTCTCTACTGCTTTACAAATTAGCAGAATAATGCCCTAAAAAGTCTATTGCTCGAGGCAAGAAACTGCATCTCTTTGCCTCAATACCATACCATCCACATTTTCGTGGATCAATGGCAAGTGACTTATGTCAATGGCACCCTTTTCAGTAGTAGCTATGATGGAGTTGGTTTTGTAGGCCCCAGCTAATAAACACCCAATAAAACGCTGGGATGTGCTGTTCCTGTGTAACTGACCAATCAGCAAAATATTGAATGACCTACTCGAATCTCATTGGTCATTGGAATGACTGTTGAACCAGTGTAAAAGAAGCCAGAAAATATCTTGTATGTAAAAGTAATTCATCCCACGCACCATGTTCTAGTCGTTTTCAGAAATTACAACATTTTAGTTCCTCTTTACATGAAAGGATTTTATCTAGTGCTTGTAAATGGGTCTAAAGAAGGAGGAAGAGGAGGAGGCGGTGGTCAAGTATGTAAATCGCGAGTTTAGACGTGCACAGCCCTGGGAAAAAACACACCCCGCATGGTTCAACGTTAGTGTACAGGTGTCATTAGTCAACGATTTATCACCACTGGTGCACACAAGCATCTGCAGATGTGCGTCCATGCGTGTGCGTGCACATGCGTGTACGCACACATAGATAGAGAGAGTGAGAGAGACGGACATGCGCGTATGCACGAGCGTATGAATTCTCCGTCTGTCCGTATCTCACAATTTTGCTCCACTTCTCCGCCACCAATGTTTCTCCTCCCTTTTCCTAACCCTCACGCGTGCGCACGCGCCTGCCTGCAAGTGCGGACGTGTGTTAAATCTCAAGGCCACTGCAGGTGTGTGGCCGCCTATAAAGACCTCATGTCTGCTTTCACCGAACCAAACGGTTCAGTCATGTGGATGGTGGAGTGTGCCGATTGTCCTCCTGCCCAAAGCGGTCTCCACACCTGGATCCGTCATCTGACGGACTTCCATGCCCTACCCACCGAATGGCCAAGTGACAGGGCACTCCGATTGACAGGTGCTGCCGCTGCCAAACCCTACACCACCATTACAGAGTCTAAGAAGCGTCGAAGAAAGGACTCTGTGCCGCGTCCTCTCAATAGTTTCATGGTAAGTTGGGCGCTACTCGCTAAACTCCTCCCCGCTTTTGTCTCATCTTCATTGAACATAAGTTTGCAAATTATGAAACAATTTGCATTTTAAAGTAAAATATTTTACCTCTTGTATGATCACTAACTGAAGTCTTATAAGTTCTTTTGATTGAGTAGTCCAGTTTCGTTGTTTGGTGTCTTCTTTCTGGACCTCCGACAGATGACCTTGAGAGTAGTTTTGGAGATCAAAAAAGTTTTTAATCCATTGCTGTTTATTTTTTTATAATTCAGTGGCCGAAAACGTTATCTGTTTCCTGTTTCCAAGTTAATTTTGCAGTTTGCCGTTGTGGGTTAGGAGGGTGGTGGATGCTAAGATTAGCTTCAATACGGATTTGTCGTTTGACGACTTAAACAAAGGCGCGCTAGATTTGGACACGTTGCATAAACTCATACAAGAGCTACAAAGTCTGTTGTCCATGGCCTTGGATTTGGGTAGTTTTAACTTTCCATTTGCAAGCCTCAAGCGAACTTTACAGAGAGCAAGCGATAGTTAAAGGTCTGCCATTTCAACAATCCTCTAAGGTTCTGTCAATCGAGCGCTGGACTTAGCCTAATCTTGAGGCTGAAATTACAAGGGAGAAGGACGAAACTCGTCTGTTGTTATCGTAATGGAGTGGCAAGAGGTTTATGCTGGTTATTGGCCTGCAGAGTGTAAAGGAGGTGAACCTTGTAAAGTACGCATTTGATGGTCGAGTTGACGACATGGCAACGCAAGGTCTTAATCGATTTTCACTCCTCCGACCGCGGACACCGGTTGGAGTGCATGCACGCCTGCGGATAGCATCAATTAGACCGAAAGAAGAAGTCGTCCCTCCGTTTGTGTATGTGCGTGTGTATACATCTGAGTCATGGAGAAGAAGGGTGGGGGTGGTGGTGGGGTAGGGGAGGCCGGGGAGATATTCAGGCCTACTATTTTTGCGCAACTCCATACACTACCTTTATATCCAATCACAACCTACTAGGTGCGTGCACGCACTGACGCACCTGGTAGCAAGCTCAACTCACTCGTCTATTGGCTAGTCGTGACTCCGCATCTCACTGCGGCTATTTTGGGATGCACAAGATCATCGTCTAGAGAGAGGAATTGGCTTCCCTGGGTCTTACTTTTTAGCCTTAGGTGTTTCAATCCCAGGGAAGGTGAAAAAGTTCCTCCAAAGGGGAAAACTTAAGCTCTAAACTGTCTCTGTTGTTAATAGCGATGATCTTCAGAAGCTCATCGGTTCTGATAGCGGATCGCCAAACCCTAAACTCAAATCTCGAGAATGAACCTATTTGTGATTTTTTCATGAAATTAGTGGTTTCTTTAGGTCCTTAAGGATAGGTTCTCCCGTGTGCTCTCGGAAGCCTTGTGTTTTGAGCTTTTTTCTTGAGTTTCGGACGATAGAGTCGTTCATGTGTAAAGTGTTTCAAGCCCCGCTAATTCTTGGTTGAGTAGTATTCTTGAGTCCTGAAAGTCCTGCGTCGAAAGCATGCTATTGGCCTCTCTAACTCGTAATTCAAATAATTTGAGTCTATTATGCGTTTCGTTATTAATGAACAGTTTAGAGACTTGTTTTTAGAAATTAAATTTATGGGCTTCTTTTGCAGGTTCTATTGTGGGGTGAGGACACTTCTCCCTGGCCACGTTAGTTACCAGACTCTAAGAAAGCCTTAAACACCTCTCTCCGCCTCTTATCAAATTTTTTTTCATTTTTACGATAGGAAAGCCCCACCTCTATGTTGTTGTCATTCTGTTTTGAGTTGGTTTACAGACACAAATAGACTGATTGATAACTCATGATACGTGCTATACTACCTCTTCAAGACACCTCTGCTTAGATTTCAGGGGGCATTTGTCTGCTTTGTTAAGTAAACAAGTATCTTTGAATTTTTATTTAGCTCTTCGCTCAGCACATCCGTCGAAACGTTCTTCGAGTGCACAACGAGGCATCGAATTCGGTACTAAGTCAGCAACTTGGAATCGTTTGGCGCTCAGTTCCACGGGCCATCAAAAATTGCTACGATGAGGAGGCCGCGAAACTAGTGAAGATTCATCAACTTGAATTTCCCAATTACAAATACCAACCGAAAAAACGTAGTGTGTTGAACGAAACCATGGTGACTACCAATACGTCAACAGCGAGTGTCCTTCCCAATGCTGAAACGAATCCAGTCGTGGTTCAGAGTATGCCTGTTTCTAGGGGTTACTCTCCGGAGCCGTGGCGTCTAGCCGACTCGGCTTACTCGTCCAGAAAGAACAGTTCTGCGTCTTCATCATCATCTTCATCACCGCAGGTTACGGACCTGTCCTCCACCCCGGTGAAACAAGCGCTTCAGCCTTTCCGTAGGATCATTTTCGACGAGCAGCAGCGTCCACATGTTCGTCAACGCTATGCATCTGCTACTAACCACCCTTCTTCCATGCTTACACAAGCTCAAATGCTTCAGCAACCCCGTCCAACATCATGTTTGCTGAATCCGGGGACGCGGGTCTTGAAAAGGGAACACGAACCCTTCGATGAACAGACCCAGACCCTCTATACTAGTATAAACTCATCTACCAGTCCGAAACGTCGTTCTACCTTCCTGGAGGGTGAATCGAGTGCACTGTCGTTGCCGGAATTGTTTAATGCTCCACGAGAAGTCACACTATTAAGTGGTGGTCGTGGAAATGAAGAGGAGGAAGATTTCTCATACTTCGAGAGCGCTACAGAGTCAGAGTCCATCCTGTCGGAGGAGAACTTGATATTTGACGACTCCTCATCTATGATGGATTTAGCCGACTTTCTACCGGGTGCTGAAGAACTGATCCTCGGTGTGGAGCCACTGGCCTCTGGCACGCTGTCACCAGACCTTGAGATGTTGGACAAAAATGAGCTCCTAAAGCTCTAAATGCTCTGGATCCGGTGAACTCTGTTGTCTTTCAGGTGGTTTTATCTTTGTCTTCTCCACTTCACGAAACCACACTCCATGAGGACGCAGGCGTTTTGTAACACACAACGCAATCACACTCACAGTCCTACAAGTCGAAAAGACGGTTATTTTGATAAAAAAAAAAGTGGTAATGCAACTCTAGCCTCTGCGAGGCCCTGTTTTAGCGCCCCTTTCTTCGCAGTATCAACAACAATAGCAATGACAGTGCGTGTGTGTGTGTGTGCTGAGTCAGGGATTGACTACCTGTTATTCAATTATTACTCCACATTCTCCAACTTCTATTCTATCCTTTTTTTTGTCCGCCTGCGTTAATTTTAAATTTTTTACTACCCACTTTCTCTGTCTTCTGAAGTGCATCGTGGGATACCGTCTTCCTGGTCATGTATTCCCTAGAACTCGGTGAGGTTGGAGAAAAAGTGATAGAAAGAAGAACAGTTGGATCGTTCACAGTAGACCACTCAGCTATTTAGCTCAGTGCCTAGACATTCACTGAAGCGCCTATCTGGTGGGGAAGTGGCGTTATTGTAACTCAACGATATACAAATTGACCTGGAGATAATTAGAGGTTTGTGGTCGTGGAATTCTAGGCTTGGAGTTTGACAGAGTGTAGTGCGGGCGGCAAGGGGGGACTGCTGTGTGTCTGTCAGCGGCTAGGCGTTCGTCACTGCCTGTATGAGTGTCTCGGTGTGACTCAACCAGGTTTGCTGTGAATGGCACGTGCATTCTTCAAGGCCACGTAGATAAACAATGCCACTGACTGGATGGTTAGTGGAGGGAGTGATAGGCCTGTCGGCTACTTACAAAACTTCAAAGTAGAGTTGGGAGAGCAGATGTGGACCCAAGTAATGTCAAGTAATTTCCGTGTGTGCGGTTGAAGTGATGTCCTGTTTGTGAAGGAGGAGGGGAGGAAGGTTGAGTTTTCTTGTGTCAGAAGTGCCACGGGACGTGTTCGTCTCACATCAACGAGGCGGTCGGTCATTAAAATAGGCGATAGCGAAGTCGGTAAGTGGTGCACAGTACTGGTAGATCCCCAAGGAGGCGCTTTTACGGTAATTTAAGAAATAGCTGAAGGTGGTGAATCCTATTGGGACTGCTGATAGCATAACCATAAATTAAACGAATTTAGAGTCCAAGGGGACATTCTCATGCAGAGTTAGTCATTTAAAAAGCAAGCTTAAACGCATGACATGCGCAAATGGGATAAGGAAGAGCAAAAGGAGAGCCTCAAGCTCGTTGTTTTATGTAGCCACATGCTAAATGAGAGAAGTTAGTATATTTTACCGTAAATCGGAGTGGAACGTCTTCCTAAACGTACTGAAGCTGTCAATCTTGCAGTGATTCATCACCAAAGCCGTCAAGTTGTATGGTAGGCCCTAAATTCTGGAATAACATACACCCCTTCGCCACCTGCTAGGTAAAACATCAGAATTAAACTTTTGGGAGCATTGGAATGTATCTGACCTTTGCAAAGTGGACAGACGGCGGCAACCACACCCAATCAACGTTTGATCATGCAAGGGATACAACTATGTGAAAGATGGTAGAGAGCAAGAAAGGGCGTTAAAGTAGTACAAGGCTTCAAGGCAACGATACTTGACACACAAGAAGTGCCTTCCTCACAAGTGATAGGAACACCGCATCACCCTGCTTGGCTTACCTGAGAAAGAAGTCGGTGCACGATGTCAATTGTTGGTGATCGTTTGATCCCTGCTCCGTCTTGACGCTTTGATGCGCCACTCTTGGATCCTTGATAAGGACAGGATTATACCATATAAGTTGACTTGATCTTCGAGGATTTAGGCAACCAACTGATATCATGGATGCCTGCTATGCCACTGACATTACTTTTACGCACTATTGGTGTCTCTACTTTCAATTAACCATGTCTCTCCCCTTCGTCAGAGGTAAGTTGAAGAGGTTGAAGGCTATGAGGGGATCGTAACCCAGAACACTGCATATCATTTTAAATATTCATGGAATTGGCGTTCCCTCCTGAAAGCATAGGGTGTCGTTTGGTTCCGCAGGTGCATCTCACTACCTCCACACACCTGGCGAATGGAACAGGCTTGACTAGAAAGACAATGGGAGGAAAAATAGCAACGACGTTCAAAGTTGGCCTGACTTGTAAGGAGTAGCCTTTACGAGGGTGGTGGTCGCAAATCGCATGCAAGCATGGAGAAGTGGAAAAGGGAAGACAAGTGGTTAAAGTGTTTGAATCACTCTCCGACAGGTGACGTGAGAATGGAAATACGAATGAGGTGTCGGTGTAAAGACCGACGGTGTGGTGATGGGTCACGAATGAGAGGCCAACTTCACTACGCTTCCATCTCAATGGAAGAGGTAAGACTGTGACGGATGCGACGATTTTCAGGTGAGATGAGGTGGTGGAAATGGCCATTCGTTGTGGTGTGGTGGATGTGGAGGAGATAAGAATGGCACTCCCGCCTAGGTTCCTGTGGATTGCGACACTTTCACCAAACCGGATGGAATGTGAATCGGTGTCTGGTTGGAAGACTGGTGATCACACCCACCGCTGCACAATCAAGGACTTGTCAGGAGGACATTTGTGGTGGACGTGTCCCGACATGTGGTGGTAATTCAACAAAAACGCCTTCCAGTCCACCACCGCCTCCCCTCACCAACACCACTACATCAGCTTGACCAAGGAGGTGGTGCCTAACAGCCCCGATGTCGCGTATGATAACAGCAAGAGACAATAGTGAGAATACTGCTTATTGTGTCTACGGTTTCATTGGATTGTGGACAGGGTTGTGTAAAGTCGGATTTGAGGGAGATTTTTTGCTCATTGTCAGACGTGCAAGGAGCTTCAGCTACTGGTTCCATTAGCGATGCGATGTGATAGAGGTGCTAGGAGAAACCATCCAGAGTGTTGTAGTTGATAGTTTCTGGTGAGATGCATGTGCTCAGTATTGGGAGTCCTTTGGTTGCGTGGGTGTGGATTAGGTCGTGTGCAATGCATTTGGAAAGTGGTGACCTTCCAATGTGGAGGGTGCGCAACTGTTGGTGAGTGGTAGAAGGAGTGTTTCTCGTGTGGGGAGTGGTATTGCTTCCTGTGGGTCCGAATCGATGCACCTCTTAAGACGACTTCCAATGACAAGCACGACAGTGGGTTATGGTAATGGTTTGCAGCGGTCGCGCCACAGTGGGTAGCGTAAACACGTGTTCCTCGATAGTGACCCAGAGGTCAGAGAGAGATGGATGTTTCAAGTAGCCGATTGATTGATGGGTGTCTAACCAATGAGTGTTGACACCACAAATCCGTTCTGCAAAAGGACAGTTTGGGGATGGATTTTTACTCATCCAGTATGTGTGTTAATAATAATGCATGTTGTGCCTGTGTCTATGCCTTATTTTGGGCTTCAACTCAATCACGATGGTCGTGGATGGCAGGTGTGTGAACGCAAAATGAAACTTTTCACACTAGGTTGTAACTGATTCCACCGGGTGAAGTGGTGGAATCGCTTAATTCTCATAGCTTAAATCCATGCAGAATGATGAAATTAGGAAAGTAGGCTGGAAACGTTGTTGTCGGGGTAAGGGGATGGTAGGGCAATTGGAGGCTTGCCTGATCCTGTTGACTAAGACCGGCAATGTTGAGTAGATTGAAGTGATCATAAGCTGAGATTGTGTTGTGGATTGTGATGGCTTATGTACCTGCCAAAATGTTGAATCATTTGACACCCCAAAAATGGGCTGATACAACTAGCCAGAGAGAATTGTTGTTGTTAAATATGGGGAAGGTAACCCGTAAATCAGGAAAGAAAATGGGGCAAGAAGTATGTACTGGAACACTTCAATGTGCACCCAATAAATAAATTTATAGAGAGGAGGGTGGGGAGAGGAGGACGATGACTGGATTGAAAGTAGGTTGTTGCTAATCTATTGTTAATCTGATTCGTCGTTTGCACTGCCTCCACCAATGAGAAGTGGTTCCGGCGGTGAGTAAGCTTTACACCACATTCTCCAAGTGAAACATGAATGTTTGGGGAGCAATAAATGGGAGAGAAAGAGAAGATAAGCCATAATTAGGATGAGAGTCCGGCCCTTAAATTGATGACAATGTGCGCGTCCCCCTTGTCCATTGACGATATGACGGTGGAAGAGAAATAGCTATTGTGGAATGCATTCAACACAGCTGGAAATTGCAAGTGATTGAGAACGGACCCTTAGCTTTTAGTGTAATCAACTACAGCGAAACTGAGGTGTGCAATCAACTCCAATGGTCTGGTTAGTGAAGCAATTTTGTCCATTTACCACCCCTAAATGAAGCATGGAAACAGCGAGTAAGTGAAGGAATCCGGAATACTTTCCCGTGACTCAGCCTTGAACAGGTTAGTCAGTGAATGGGAGATCCTACAACAAATGTGGCACCTCTCGTGACTATGTGAATTCGTTACATTTGGGAAAGATTAATGAATTCACAGGCGATGCCGTCAATGCTAGTGGGAACTCTACGAGAGGTAGATAACTGCAATGGTTTGGGCAATCAAAAAAGAGGATAGGAATTATTAGAGTGCCTGTGCTGTATGGCTCTATCACTTCACCTTACTTTAGTTTGGTCTGTATAGCCTCTACTTGAAGTATCAGTGAGACGCACACCTGAGGCCTCTTGTATAGGGTCAGGTCTAAGGACTTTTGAAAGGATTGGGTAGATGATATTCCATCAAACACATTCTATTCTAGTCTATCCCATTCTGTTCAACAGTTGTCTAGATGAGGGTGTAGTTATGACTATCCAAACGGTCGAAGCTACTATTGTGGAAGAATGCAACTAAATCAAATGAGATTTGACGTCTCTATACATCAATGCCACGCCTCCAATGTGTACGTGGCATCAAATTCCAAATAAGATTCATGGCAGAGCTTTACAGATCGATTCAATAAGGAAAAAAAAGGAAAGTGCTTTCGGTACCTCAACTGAGACTATTTCATGTTAGTATTTGAGTTGGCAATTTGTTGAGATGAAGGAGACTGTTTTCCTTTTGTGATATGCTGAATTGTGTACTACTGAATTGGGTGAAGATAGTACTATAGGCAAACCATCCCCAATTAGGTCGTGAATGATTTCTGATTAGAAGCAATTCCTCATCGTTCACTTTGTCAGCATTATTGATTGAAGAAGTAAAGGGTGAAAAACTGATTTACCCCTCTCAAATTGCCACTTTCATTCAGTCGCCTTAGCAACGTCAGCATCACTCTCTCGACGGCGGGGATAGGTGAAAAATCTCGATCGATAAAGCAAGCATCTCATTGATTGGTGACGTACTAACCAATGGGCATTGAGAATCTGCGTGCTTACTAGTATAAATTAATTCATCTTATGAATCCCCTTTTTGTTTTTACTTAGGTCAGAAATTAATCTTCATAACTGTGCTTGCGTTAGCTTGAGAAAATTATTACGGCTCTTCTTTGAAGAAAGACCGTGCATAAATGAGAAAGTTTTGTTGATTCGACAATCAACTAAGGTTCGAACTCACGTAATGCTTTTAGTTTCTTGCCTTGATCACCCGAAAACAGTGACTCCTCATGGTGGGATGCGTTTTTAATGAAAAACTTATTTTATGTACTTAGGTGTTTGTACTCGTTCTAAGTAAAGGCAACCTTATTTGAGAGTCGCCAGGAGTTCATGCTACCCCATTGTTTAAAGGAAAATGCCCTGAATTATTGAATGTGTGGAAGTTGAAGTATCGAGACGGGTAGTGCCCGCTACGTTGTTCAAAAATTTGAAATGACGCAGAGGAACAGGTGCGTGCTGTCCCTCGGCAATCATTAGCTGGGTCAGGTCAATCAGATCCACCAGTGCAAAGAATTCTGCTGAAGCCTATCAGGCCAAAGCAATTCCTGATATCATAGTTCCAAACTTGTGGCCATTAAGATAGAGGTGGATGTTAAATTCAACCATCAGGTGGGTAGACACAGAGGACACAGTTTATTTCCTAAGAGGAAGAAACCTCATGACTACCGTAGGCATCCAACCTGATTCAGCCATTTGACTTGCCCCTCCGGGTGAATGGTGTGACCTCCACAAGTCTGTGTCGTTGATGGAACTCGGACTGGACTCCACGGGGCTCAACCGGAAGCAGTGAGTATCTCTTAAGTAAATGGTGGTAAATTAAATACCCACTGCCTTAATTATGACCCGATTTAACAGATTTTGCACTTGACCGGCTGCTTTACTGCCTTGATGATGACATATAGCATCAAAAAATTCAACTTTTACATAGTAATTATGGAAATGTAATTATTTCTTAAAACAATATTAATAACTGCCTTAAATTACTGAGTTTTTTTCCTTTTATAACTGTCTGTTTAGGTGAAAGATCGCGCGTCACATATGTGTGACGTGACGTATGGGCTTGAGTAAGAGGGACTGGATTTCACAGATCATTTTAAAATGTTCTTAAGTAACAATTGCATTTTACACTCTCTGTTCTGATGTTCCTTCACGCATCAAAGCTCTGCCAGAAACTGCTCCATGGGAAGATAATTTACATTTCCAGAAGTACTCAAACAACCTCACCTCTAGCATGGGCTCAGGTTCACAAATATCACCCTTAGCCATGATGTAAAAGCGAACCATATCCTCTCTTAAAATGGATTTTTGGCAATAAATTGTACTTCAGACAGCATCATAGAACACCTCGTTGACAGGCGGGGACAATAGAATTGGTGAATCCCGTTAGAGGTGGATTAGATGGCAAAGTTGAAAGCCGACCCCTCATTCTCCCCCACCCATCAGATATTTGTGTTAAGCACTGACTGCCGTAGGCTACTTTCAGGTTGTCACAGGTCAGCATGGGAATTTAGTAGAGGTGGTGGTAGTACTTCCATTGCATGTCATCAGTTGGTTGGGCGAACTAAAAATTGGACAGCGCTGATAATGGTACTGGATGGAGGATGAGGGACTTAATGTGTGTCCCCCATCTCAAGTGCCGCCTTTCCTTTTTGGGCCAACTTTTTTCATTCCCAGGTCCCTCCCTCTCCTCCTCCTCCTCCTCCTCCTCCTCCTCCTCCACACACAGACACACTCTCTCTCTCGCCCCACACGCATTTACCAAGCTTTATTGGTTGGCTTATTGCCTCAATACATCGATATACGAGGTGCTTTGATGTCAAAGTGGAGATTTTACGTTTACACATGTGCCCATAGCAGGTGGGTCCTGGTCCTCGCAAATGATGACCCACACAAATCGTGTGGATAGGTGCAGGTAGTATCGTCCAGTCACAGTGGTCAGAGGTGAGTTGACAGCCAATGTCAGTAACGGGAACGCAGGAGTCAGGCTTTATCTTCGTTTTGCCTTCAGGGTCGCAAATTCCATTCATCTTCCCCGGTGAGAGAAAAAAGGGGGAATTGGGCAACCCCTTTGGCCATTTAGGTGGGCGGCTGACAAAGCAGCGAAGGTGACCATTCATGTAAGGATCACACACCATAAATGTCAAAGCTTCGTTTACTTTGTTAAACCTTTTCGAGTTCCTTAAAGCTCCAAAAATGCTGGACCCAGCTATCACATTAATCACTCTTCTTAGATCTCTTAGATCCCAAAATCCACCGTTGTTCTTGGTTAATGTTAGCTTTTGGAATATGGTCTAGAAGGTTCTGGAGGCATAATTCTTATAATGTGGAAGGTTCCACTCCCTAGAATCGCCAT
This sequence comes from Taenia saginata, assembly GCA_001693075.2. Taxonomy (NCBI): domain Eukaryota; kingdom Metazoa; phylum Platyhelminthes; class Cestoda; order Cyclophyllidea; family Taeniidae; genus Taenia; species Taenia saginata. The sequence goes on from LWMK02000103.1 coordinate 243,159, forward strand.
TTCCACAGTTTCAGTGGAAAACGCTTCAGGAGTTTTTGGCACCGTCACTGAGAGAAATGAAGGATAATGAATTATTTCTTCGACCATCAAAAAACGGTATAGATGAATTTAATTGAGAGATAATCTCAAGACCAAGCTGTCTTTGAGCTTGCCCCTTCACTGATGACTGGACAAGCGAAATCACAAGTCAAGTTTACAATTCCTTCATAATTTATTGTCTTTCTCCGTCCACTATGACTAATACTACAAGGTTCGAATTAAATCCACGGGGCTGAGATGAAGTCCTATCTGCAAGTGAGTTCTTGTTGACTCCGACGGAAACTGGAAAGCCTCCACCGGTATCTTCACCCCTGGATGTCCTCGTTATGGTAGCAAGAAGTGAAGGAGTTGGGTTAGCATGCAAGGTCCGCATCACGTGACTTAGGGGGTGGGGTAGGGGAAGTAGTAACAGTGAAGACACGGGACCTCGGTGGATGACTAAGCCGTGTAAATACTAAGGCAACCAGGTGGTGGTACCACCCTTTGGCCCGCCTAGTTTTCAGCGTTAATCGAATGCAAGTATTGAGGCCTCGAAATTATTTATTACTCTATAGGTGTGTAATTAGGAAGTAAATTTAAAACTTCTCTTCCCTCCTCTGCATAATTTAGGGAACCCCAGTCAAAGATGGAGTCAAAATGGCCAAATCTGGATAACTCACTCTGCTCCTTCTGACCTTGTTATCGCCAATCCAAACTTGGCTTATTTTGACGTTTAATTATTAATGAGAAAGTCTGAAGCAACAAGGAGGCAAGTTGGGTATTCTAGCCACCCTCTGGCAGTGAGTCATTATTCAAATATCGATTGATTTTCCGAGCTGATTTTGGCATCGTTCACGGTATATGGAAACGCTGATTGGAGGAAAAGGCTTCACGGGTCATCGTCCAATCACCAAACATACAGTCGAATTTTTCCGCCCCTTATTGGTTAACTTACCGGCGTTGAATTTGGAGGCTATTCCAAATGTCGATTGGTGGTGAATCAGCCCTATACTCCGCTGAGTTTTTAAGAAAAGTGGAACCATTTTTAGATTTCTAAAGAGTCCCAAAGCGAATCGACCCTTGTTTTAGTAGCGTAGAAGCTTTCCTGTTCCTTCAAAACGAAAAATAAATTTGAATGTGGTTCTAAATTTATAGGTAGGGTGGTTTCACTTGTAGCTTAAGCTGTTATGCAGACGAAGTCCTGACACTTTTAGCAATAGGATTGGGCTACAGCCGGATGGGGACTTTGCGCTATCATGTCTTGCCAGTCAGTAGTGGGTTGGGGTGTCCTCGACTGGAGGGGCAAAGGGATGTCCACCAAATTCAGCAACAGCTGTCCTAACAGATAAAATTAATGATGCTCTCTATGCAGTGCCAACCTAGCACAGGAGGAATGTGAAAGTAATTTGTTTGTTTTTCACGTCTCCAAGACCCGGATGGCAACCCGAGGAGGCCGGGCCGACTGAGAGGGGTGAGAAGGCAAGGGGAGGGGGGAGCGGAGCGGAGCGGAGCCGATGGATGAGGCGGATGGACTAATTAGGTTGTCCCATAAGATACCGTGTTTTTCATCCAACCGCCTGCAAAATCACTCAGGAGGGCAATTTGTAAAGTACAGGCAGCAAATCTCCTCTTTTCTGGGCTCGTTTTAAATGCCAGTGTCGGAGGGAGTATTAATTAGCGGGTTTGCTACCATGATGCCTTCACACAATAAATCGTGTAAATGCAAAAAAAAGTGCGTTTTTTGCCCCCTGCTACACAGTTTATTTGGTTGGTGAGATTTTGGAGGCTTTCAATTTGATTTAGAGCTTTTAATTTACCTTGGCAAAGCATTACTCATTTGAGATGCATTTTGTTGTGTTGCCTTCTTTTTAACCTCATATTTGGCAGAAATTTAACATATTTCGGATGAATCATTTCAAGGTGAAAAAGTGCTTCAAGGTCGCCTAGAGGGAAACAACAAACAAGCTTCCTTGAAGCGGTAACCAGATTAGGGCATTTTGGTGAAAATAATATGCCGATTGTAGATGGTTTTGTTTCAGGTCAGGAGGTTATACATTGCATTCCTTCTGCTTATTTCAAGAACCGATGCTATCCGCTCCTCTGGGTTATGTAGTTAAGAGACATTTATATATTGAATAAAAAATACGAGATTTTGGGTGTAGATGTGTCTCTTGGAACCCATCTAGGAGGTAAGAGAAACATGAACCATCAAATTTTGGGCTTCAAGAGACATTTCAACCAATCCCTTGGCTCAAAACTTGATGCCTGAGCGTAGATGGTCAAACTCATTTGAAGACTATGTGGGAAGAAAGGGAACGAGGAGTGTCCCGTACTCCAGCCTCCATCCCGTAGATGGGTATTGAATTACTATTTTTGATAAAATAAAGCAAAACCATATCCTTAAAGGAGTGGTAAAATCAAGCGATTCACTCTGTTACCACCTGAAACGCCTCTTTTGGACAGGAAGCCATCCTCAAAACATTTCGATGAATCATTATCCCTAAGTCATTAGAAGAGTTTTTTTGAGGCGGGTTGGCTAAAATCGCCCACTTTTTCCTCCCTTTTTTTCTCAATACTGTGGCCTCCTTCCCTACGAAAATGTGAATAAGGGTGAGATGAAAGGAAAAGAGAATTCCAACTTTTTTTTGTAGAACTTAATGACCACAGATGATAAGATCCACTTGCAACTCTTTTCCCAGTGAATCTACTCCAGTACCTCAAGAGGAGGTTCAAGAGCCTACCAATAAGGAGGCGCTACTTGACAAGTTCCAACTTATTCGCAATATGAATTTTTTAAATGCTTTCTTTCTACTTTCCCTTTTTTGGAGTCCCAATGCCATAAAATGTCATTTTGGTGTAATAGGTGTGGCTGAAGCTCGTCTACCGTGGTAAGTGAGGTTAACTTGGATGTGGAGTTGTCCAAGTGACCGTATGCCATTGGGATGACCATGCGGCAGGACCCTGCATGGATTAGAAGATTAGGAACACCTACCATGCTCGAGATCCAACAGTGAAGCTTCAATAACAAATTGTTTAACGTGCGTGATGAAGTGATCTGTTTAACTCTCCAGCATTTGCCAAGGGAAACTCGTGGAGACCACTAAGCAGTCGAGTCTCAAATGCCATAGGCTCCAATGACTGTCTACTCGTCAATCTGCACTACATAAATGGATTTTAAAAGAGCGCCTCATTTTAATTCGTCGTCTGGATAGTCTTCAATCGGGATTGCTAGATCACTGGACTGAAGGATTGATGGACCAGTGCGGTACTGCATGGTGGTTGACTTGCCCACCGATGAAGAGAAGTGATTTTTGCATTTTAGCCCGCCTTCAGCAAACGAAGAGATCCCTGGTTGTGGTCAGAATATCCAATGACACCTTTAAGGCACACACCATTTTGTTCCCACCAGAAAGCTAGGCTTCATTTGTCTGTTAGTCTGCCTGTGTGACCTGGGCAGTAGACTTGACTGTCCAGTTTGAAGTGTCCTTCTTCTGAACGTCTAACATTTAAGACTGTGAAATCAGTCTACTCTATGCAATGGGCTACCGTACGACAATGCGAAGGGGCACACCTCAAAATCGTGGTCTTCAAGGATGTGGTTGGTAAAACAGCCGCTCAAGACTCTGAGGTACTTCCTGACCCTTTGTATTCATTTGGTCTACAAGCGATAGCCATTTGGGCATGACTTTTAACAGTCACATGAACACATGCAAAGCGCAAGAGACAATCAGGAATTGCAGGCATCTTGAGCTGAGTTTCTCCTTGGCTTCTAGGGACACAGCCCTCGTTTCGTATGAGTGAATCTGCAGCAACGTCTTCAACAGGGTCCAAAAGCTAACTGAAGGCTATGAGATCTGGTAGGAGGAGGTGGAGGTGGAGGGGGCGGAGAAGGAGAGAAAGAGGAGAGGTCTCTTTATTCACCATTAGACCTGGGATCAAATGATTACCAAAAGCTGAGATTTTTGATGGAAGGCGATACAAGAGACCACGGAGTGGCCGCGAATGAGGGCACCAGACGCAGATTTGGTTTGGTCGGACTGGACGTGGGGTGACGCAGCACGAGCCAGCTGCCATGTCTCACGGTAAAACACAACATTCACGTTCTAGTTGCTGGGACAAAGAGACTGTCGCTGTAACCGACCAAATTCGGCCTCACGCCGGTCCACTTTGGCGCCATTCTTCGTGATCGTTTACAGGTCGCTGATGAGGCCAAAATCTACGTGGATCCAGATAGGGTTCCACCAGGAATGGTGGTGAGCTGATTGAACTCTGTGTTGACTAGATTTTCCATGAACACAACAGATCATTCAAAGTGATCTGCTTCGTACAGCCTAATTGGCTTGGTGCTGCTCAGGCCGATAGGCGGGTGGCACAAAGGATGGCTGTCTTGTCAGCAACTATTCGATCTAATTTTTGCTCATACAACAGAGTTATTTGAAAGAATAGAGGGCATTTAACAGAATAGAATATTCCCTTCTCGGGACCAATGTAAACCACCTCTTTTCACGTAGAAAATTGGAGGGATTGACAAAATTTGACCCAGTTCTAGTAGTCATACTGCTAATCTCAACACCATCGACAGACTTTCAATCCTTTATCCGGTTTACATACAAACTTGCTGTGGATTCCACTGTTTCATGGTCCATTTTGTCTCTAGAAGTAAAAACTAGACTCTCTTTTTCCCCACTGCCACTTCGCCTTTACTTTTATTTCCCAATTGTCTAGGGCCTTTCCTTTGTGGTAGACTACTCTAAAGACGATGTAACAATCGTCGATTGGAGAAGAATTCGCACAATAATAGAGAAAAAGAAAAAAATACGGGATGTGAAGAATATGGAGGGACAGAATTACAAGATATGAAATCGATGCCTCATTCCCTCGCCCTTTACCTGTCCTTTACAACCAAATATTCTAAACTCCAATTGTCCAAGAATCGAGCAGATTGAAAACATTTTTTAGCGACATTACCCTTGACTTTAAGATGTTGTCTCGCTGTCATGGGGTGTAATGTGTTTTGCCAATCACGCAGATGAGTGAAATTGCCTTAAGTGCTCTTTTTTCGGTCACCGGCAGAAGAATAATCGCAAGTTGGGATCATAATATAGTAGCATTGGTTGTTAGAGGTTAGGCTATTGAGCTCATCGGTTGCTTCATCCTCAACCATCAGTGACCCTTTACCTTCTGTAACCATGTCTTGTATTCTCCATTGTCGGTGTACAAATTTTGTGGAATAGCAGCCAATCTTTTTTGGGATTTTTTCGCAATGACAACCTCGTGTAGCCTGTAGAGAAGTCCAAGTGAGATAAAATGATGAGTAAAAGAATTGACCACTTTTTTTTTTTGCAATTTAGCGCACACTCTAGCATAGTTTTATCGATTTTTTGTGGCCCTAATCAGAGAGACGCACTGACCTGCAAGCCGTGTGAACTGTGTTTATCGATTTTTTATTGGCACACCGCCTTGGAGATGCAAACTGGTAAATCGATTATTTTGTTTGGCAGAGTGGCAAGACAGTTTACAAATTCGAGATCTTTACCACCGCCAATCAGGGGATGGATCTCTGCGGAAAGCGGCTTGCAATATGGATGTAACCTGCACACTCGGTGGAGATTGGTCGGCAGACCTTTTCCCTTTTACTGCTCCGTTAATTAAAACAACACAACAGAATATAATCTCTTCCTCTTCCTTCGCCCACTCCTTTCTCACTCACTACGCCTGCTGAGTCACACACTGTCTGTCCGATTTTGAAAAAAAAATCGGAAATGAACGCAGGGGGAAGGCAGGGCTGGGGGAGGAGGTGACGGTTGGGTGTGGGTGTGGGTGTGTGTGTGTGTGATACGATGGCTGTCCAGACACTAGGTCAGGCAGTGCTGAGCGAGCTAGCAGTGGCAGTAACGCAGACGTGCGCTGTGTGTCTAGTCTCTCACAGAAACGCGCAAAAAATGGGGTCCTGTTGCCAGGACAATGCTGTTCTGCGACAGAACTGGCCCATTTTCAAACATACCATGCTCCCCAAATTCATAACTACTCTGCTGACTTCATTATGCGGCCTTACCCGTAGTGCCCAGTTAATAATCCCCAACAAACCGCAAAATTAATTTCGCATTGCTCTCTCTCTTCTCATTGGTTATTTGGATTACTTTATTTGGCAATTGGATATGTGGTTCCGAAAGCCATCTTTTAAGTTTCTGCAAAATGCTAAAATGCATCCTTGTATTTTGAACTACCATTTTTATGTTTTGCTTTTAGAAAAATAATTTAATCGCAAACCATCCGCGGTCACTCAAATGATCGCGCCTCTGGGACGCCCAATTGGTCACCAAGCGCACAGCACTTTCCGCCAATTTAAACACCAATGCAAGTATTTGCACTTTAAGCAAAAGCGACGGTTTTTTTTTCGGGATATATAAATGGAAGAACGTCTCGTAAACACATTTTTAAGTAGGTGCATGTGAAAGGTCACATTTATCTGCCAATGTCGGTCATTTGGGGATTGTGCCTCGACAATGGATAAAAGGCGCGAAAGACAGAGCGCCGTGTGAATAAAATTGTGGAAGCGGATAACCAAATGTCGTGTCATCACATTTCCAGTATAATGATTGGTATAAATCATTCAAGGCGTGACAACTGGTGTCTCCTAGGTAGTACCAAACTGTCAGTCCTGCAATTAGCATAAGAAATGACCGCGACACTGGCAGGAGCTTGGAAAAAAATGCAAATTTTCAATCCTCCTTTTGTGTTAAAGCATTAAATAACTCCGCCTTTGCCAAACACAATTGGCCGGTCTGATTGGACACACAGTAGAGCCCGACTATCTTTTGACTGCGTGGAAGGCTTATGCAGCCTTGCTAGTTGTTGAACTTATTCCAGGAGGATTAAATCAACCCGCGCAGTAGAAGCCAAAATTTGATTAATAACAGCATTTGGCCGCCGTTCCTTAAGTCATTCGATTCTCGGTTAGGATTCCCAGACTGACTCAAGCCGTCCAAGTGTCATGATTGACGAGCCTGCCTACCGGAAAATGTGGAGCTGACGTGTCGTTGAATCAGCCGTCAACCCCAACACGCCCGCCTGACATCTTTCTAGCACTAAGTCTGTCATTTGGATGGAGGCGTAGACGTTAGACTGACGTGGTAATTTGCACCATCACCGTCTGTCTAATTAATACACTCCGAGTAAATCGCATTAACGTTGACATTTGGATGACAGACTGGATGTCAAGTTAAGCAAAATGCCATTGAGGCAGTATGCCAGAAGCATCTCCAAGATTCAACCTTTACTTCCTAATTATTACAGCGGGATGATACCTTGATTAGGTATGTGGATAATTATGGGAAACTTTCAAGACACCTGCGATTTAGTCTTGAAGAAGGAGGCATGAAATTGTCATTTGTCTACTGGATCCTTTATGCATCTAAAGATGAGATTATTTTTAAGTTCTCATGCCATAAAAGGTAACTCATGTGGTGTTGGAAATTACGGGCGATGATTGACAAAGGTACAGAAGGTAAACATCACAATAAATCTATTGTTTACAGTAGCCGAAGTTGTTAGCCATAGAGAGCATGCGGTGGCGCTGAGAGAAAGACTAATAATTACCGTTGGAGTTTCTTCACAAAATTGCATTGTTGGAGTAAAATAAGGAGGGTAAGATTTTGAATTTAGATAACTAATGGTTAAGAGGCGGTAGATATACTTATGATTATTCAGTAGTAAATTTATTATTTTCAAACTATCGATCGGTTAGCTAGGGGACGCAGAAAAGAATATCTTTAATTGGTCTCCTAATCAATGTAGAAGTTAGTAGCTGAGCTGTCGATGTGAAATCACGAAAGATGATACATTTAGACAGCTGGAGAGTAAAATCTTCATTGAATGGGACGATGGATCGAAAGCAAGTACCCAAGTAATTGAGGCATTCATGAAATGCAGAACTATAGAGCTTGACATTCCTAATCGCTAATTAATACCACTTAAATAGACATTCTTTAGCACCTTAAATTCAAGAAGGGCTTCAAGCAATTGAAACGGGAAAAAGGGAGAGGCAGCTGCGTCCCTGTTTCTAGCCTTGCTTACTTGGCTAACTGACTTGGCCGAAGACGTCGGCACAACCTTTCCAGATGTCAAGAGGGGTCTTGTCAACCATTGGATCAACCTTTTAGTGGATAATTTAGAGGTCCGTGTAATTTTTCTGCTTCTGGCTCCTTGAGTGGAGATCCTCACCTATGGAAGGAGATGGATGAGAAAGAGGAAGAAATTTACCATTATCACGTAAAGGTGTAATCTTCCAGAAAATAAGTTAACAAATTTACATTGAAATCATAAATGAAACAAGTCAGTTATAAAAAAGATCAAATTGTTTTTTCTTCACAGATCCTTCAAAAAGTTGACAGCAATTTATTCGACCTTTGGTAGTAGCATTGCCGCTCCTTTTAATGTGGTTGTTAGGTCGTAAATGTCACGCCTTTTTACGTCTTAGGCAAATTGGCAGTTCCGAATCGGTGCCTTTTATTGAAGCAAGAGGAGAGGGGGGGGGAGGAGGCAGGGGTAGGGAGAAAGGGAGGCAGGAAGGCAGACGGAGAAAGCGGACCTCCGCTAAAGAAAGATGCTCCGCTAATTGCGTTCACACACTTGTCAATGATGAATGGATGTAGAAGCGGAAATGGGTAACTTAAAATAATGTCGATTAAACACCCAACCCGAAAAATGATACCCTTCTTGCGTCTCGTTGTTCACACTCACATGAGTCGGGGATAAGGTGAACGGTGACTTGAGTTCGTTGCTGTATTCAAACTAAAGAATAGGTGGAATGACACCCAAGTTTGCTGTCTCTTCAAGTCAAAAGATAACTCAATTCTAGCCACCTTTATTTCGATATCGCTTGCACTTTCCAACCGTCTCTTACACTTCACCTATGTTTACGTGACTGTCAAACGTCAAGCAAAAATAACAATCGCTTGTAGAACTAAGTGCCACAGGAATACGAGAGGTTGAGCAACATGTATGACATCGAATTGATGCGCAAATTTTTGATTGGCATTCTGATTGACCAATCTCAACTCTTTCTTAAGAAGACGATTCCCTTCAACACCTCGGTACCGAGTTGTGTACTTGCACATAGGGACGCATCCTGCCCATTGAATGAAGCAGGCTGATCTCACAGCCTCAAATATTTGGCCTTCAGAGGATGGACACTTCTTGTTGGAAGCAAACAAACAGACAAATAAAGCTTAGCTTTCTGGTGGAGATGAAGTGGTGTGTGTCTTACAGGTGTCAGCAGACATTCTGAAGGAAGGTTGAAATGCAAGAACCACTTCTCTTCTTTCACCCATCAATCCATCAGCCAAGAAATCTATCAATCCCCACATTTGACCAGCTGAAAAACAAGTAAAAATGATGCTTTCGTATAGATTCCATACCTGAAGTGATGAACAACAAGTAGATAGTCATTGAAGTCCATAGTGTTTGAGACTCAAGTGCTTAAGCAGCTCCCACAAATCCTCCTTCGCAGTTGCTGGAGAATAAAGCAAGTCACTTCACCACTCACATCGAATTTATCTGATTATTCTTGGCACAGGAATCTCATGCATGACACCTTCCATTTAGACAAAACTGCTTGCAAAACACAAATAGATATGTTTGTTGCAAGATCTTGTGCTATTAGCCGCCTTAAAGAGAAGGGGATAGTAAGGAAGGCATGTGCCACAGCTATTCGTCGTGGTGATGGAAAAAGCATTATGGCTGAAGCGGAGGGATGATCGAGAGGTGAATTGGAATTGACGCTCTGTAGACCAAAGGTGGCACCGTCCTGACGGTATGGTCCTCCCAGACTTTTCATTCTCCAGTATATTAAACTACTCATGCATCATGATTGTAGCGTCCCGAGGTTCCCTTTAAGGTAAGAGAAGGCATAGTACTGGGGGTAGAATACATGTATTCTGGAAATAGAGGGCTTGGGGGCCGTTGGCACGGCCCAAAGGCCGACCAACCGGCTCAGTACAATATGGTCACCGAAGTGACCGAGACCGGCAGTTCAAACAAACAAAGTATTACAATGATAATATCCCGCAATTTAACTTATCTCATTCACACCTCGAGAAGGGAGGTTGAAAGTGGTTTCAACTTATGTCCTATTCACCCTTTGCCTCTTTGACGGGAGGTGACCTGGGAAACAAACAATAAGCCCGACCACAGAGCCATTTCGTTGAGTAAAAGTACAACCTGCAGGGAGTTAAAAGGCCGCCTAAGTGAACGCACATTAAAACAAATATTATTTAATTAGTCGTGATGACTTTTATTTTATTAGAGGAGAGGCGTAAGTGCCACTCATCAGATGTAACGAAAGGAGACGCACGCATAAACACTCGAGTAAGCAAACAACCAAGCAGGCATGCAAGCGAGCGGCAAGCAAGCAAGCAGGCAGCCAGGCAATTAATGAGGAAGCACGCATGACTCCTTCTAATTCCCAGGAGAGAGCAAGAGTTAGGAGGGTGGAGAGGACGGGGAGGAGTGAAGAGCTCTTCCGTTAGATTACTGGCAGTGATAGAAGGCGAGTCCACAGGAGAGAAGGTAGGAGCTGGGGGCAGAGTTGAGCTGTCAAAGTGGGGTGTGTGTGTGTGTGCTTGCTTCAATGCTTGCATGCGGGCTAAGTGGTTATAATTAGAGGGTGGGTGAGAGGGTGGATAGGTGAGTAGGAAGGTAGGCAGGTAGTTGTATGTGTGCGTGTTGATTTACAAATGCAGCCACATAGGAGCGGGAGAGAATACGGGGATGAGTAAGCTAGATTGTATCGTATAAAACCAATTTGTTTAAAACGTGCCCACAACAAGGCTTATTTGGGAAAAATCATCCAGTAGAATGGGTTAGTACAGAGGCACTTAAAGGAATTGGGAAGTAGCTTTAAAGCATAAACGCGAAATTCATTTTGGACAGTACCAGTTCCTCACATTATTCATGCATAATAAAATCATTCAAATCATTCAAACTCAACATCATTTTAGCTATCCAGTTGACCTTAACGTTAAAAGAGAACACAAATTCGGTGCAACTGCAGAAATCCCTCAGTATTTGTTGATCGTACTTCCTCCCTCCACCTCTGAGACGCTTCTAAACGTGATAAAATATGCTTTTGGAAAAAATCGACTTATTGCGTTCTCAGAGAGGACGCCGAGGACAAAATCTATAGTTGTGGTACGGTAACCCGATCTAAATCACCCAGTACAAACGCAAAGAAGGCAGATATATGTACCTGACACGCTAAGCGTCCTACGTCATGTCTTTTCACCGAAGTGTAGCAAACTCACGAAAGAATCTAACTCATCATACCATCTTTAGCTCTATCAAAACAGAAGGGTGACCACTAAGATCGGCAGATACAGTGATGAGGGTTGGGAGGCACCACGATGTGCAATGATAGTGTGTTCAAACGCACAATTAAGCGCAACTGCCTTTTGATCCACTCAAGTTTCGCTACCGCTGTAGCGAGTCAGCCCATCCATGCATTAGCAATAAAATTTCTCTCATACTGGCATGTGTTATCATGAATTCGGAGGTTCTCAAAGCTCTGTATTTCGACTAACTGTAGTATACGAACAATTGTGATGTTAATAATTGTGGTGTTTAAACGGGCTTTGTAGGTCAGAGGTGGGAGGACAATTTTAACGTGGTCGCAGACGCACGTGCTTCTTCTCAGAGGTCGAGAACACCCTCGTCGTAGACATAAGCCTACTGCTGTTGCCCGACAGCCTTACAATAGGGAATGCCTCGTAATATTCCGTCTTCTAATGGCAGGGCGGGAAAGAAGGAAGAGGAGGAACGGAAAGATGCCGCTACAGTGACACAGAAGAATTTCCAAAAAAATCATTGTATAGGTAGTAGGACCAAAATTTAAGGCTGTTGATAAATTGAACAGAATTTCATGCCGTTAATGTCTATTTATTATTCGTTTTCGCCATGCATGTAAACAGGTGTAGCAGCATAAAATCTATGCACAGTAAAATCTCTTTGCACTTTTTGTGCTCCTAATTTTGCCAAAATGATTTTGTACAAAAAATGCAATTGCAGCCCATGTGGCTTGGAAAGAGGTAACCTAGATGATTTGGCCCGGATGTTCAGTGCTGCGGTGCGAAAGTTATTCGCAAATGCGAACATAGTCAGCGTATCCAAGATTCGTAGGTCAAAAAGTTGTGCTGAATTTTTAGATACAAGCACGAGTTTGTACAGTTCCTGGTACACAAAACTACATCTCTCGAAACAACCCAAGGTTCTGCGGAAAAATGCTCCTGTGTTCAGTTTTGACTGTACGACTGACTCACTTATAACGAAATTTAGGGGAACACAAGCGATTTCAGCGAGCTGATCCGAACTTAACGATATCAGGTATTGAGAAACTGTCCGAGTTCCAGGAGTATGTGACTTGCGTTATTCCTTCATCTTTCTGATACATAGGCTAAGTGATGAACAGAAAAGGGTTTTTACCTACGGTAGCAACCCCTTGGTAATGTAACACCCCGTCATGTCATACTTCTTAGTCTTATGACTATCACCATCAACTAGCCGAGTTTATGAGCGCATATGGCAAACACCCCGCCGATGATTCGCTGCTCGCGAAAGGTATCTAGGTGTTCTTTACCTTCACCTCCGTAGTGTTGCGTACGAGTTTCAAGATATGGTACAATAAGTACCTACTTGGGAGATACCCAAGGGTAATTACTAACCTTGTGATTTCAGTAAACTCTTTAGGTAATGACACTAAGAGGAGCAACGGAATCCCTGGTTCAGCGGAGGATGCGGCTCCTGCGTCGATTACGAGCCCTAAACAAGGAGGACTACAAGAAGGCACTGAAGGCGCTGAACCTCAAGACCATCCGCCACCTCGATCCCTTTGACTTCGGAGAGGGATCGGAGGAGGATAAACGCAAGAAGAAGGTGAAGAATGATTGCTATCAGGTAAAGTCCAGTTTTTTACCGTAATTGGGTAACCTGATTTAGCAACGATTGGCTAAGCTAGCACGATTTAAGAAGGATCTTGCTGCAGCGAGGGAGGAGTTTTACGAGAGGAAGGAGAGAGACTTAAACGAACTGGTAGAAAAGCTGACTGATCTCGGTTTAGAAAGGAGCGATGCAGAAGCTAAATTGCGCGATCTCTTCGGTATCGTGGTCAAAGAACGTCAAGAAGAAGCACTGGTACCAACTCAAGTGGATAAACTGCAATGGTACGCAAAAGAACGAGTGATGAGGCGACATGTGATAAACTCGCTCCTTGAAAAAGAGGCGAAACAACTGCGTTCAAGACGGAAGTAGGTGTACATAGACGCTGCCGATATAAAAAGAGTATTTTGGTTGTTCTTTAAAGCAGCTTTTTATCGTGGAGCATTTGGATGGTCATGCTTACATCTGTAAACCGTAGATAAGGAGGATATACGAAGAAATAGTCTCGTAGTGTAGCAAAGTGTATTTACAAATGTGTGCACAATCACGCGTCAGTGCGTTCTGGTGGTGGGCCGCATGGCTGGAGCATTCTTTCCATCAAGTTAAAACGGATTCGTGCTTTGGATTCGTTCTCACAAAGAGCCAAATAGTTGAGCAAATCGAAGTGACCCATATAAGACGAGCAAGTATCGCGGTGCTGATTCGTTAGCCATTCCCACTTTATGGTATCAGCATGACCGGTACCTAGAAAATAACTTCCCAAGTGTCTGCCTTACCAACGTATTTTGACTGAAGGTGCTCAAGCTGCGTGTGGATGTTATAGCGGTCACCCATCCTACCGATTGTGCTAGCAACAAAATCGAATCTAGCACTCAAACTCGGGTAACGTAAAACAATCGACACCATGCAAGAATAGCCTTTTAAGCTAAGATAATTGCAGCGTTAAGCAGCCAATATTTTGGTTTTCAGATTTTTACCATAATATATTGAAAAGTACGTAAGCTATGATGACCTAAAACGGAAAATATCAGGTTGAGCTATTGGTGTATCATGCATAATTTATCATGTCCATTTATTCTAAACCGCTTCCTTGTTTATCACAAGTCCTTTCGATATGAATTTTGAAAATGAGTCACATACTAGAGCGTGAAACTTCTTTCGTTTGACAAGTGAGGCCTATGCCCTTCCCATCAGGGTTTTAAGCCATGTACACGCTTTACGTTTTTTTAGGTAAAAGTCCACTGCCATACATCGTGTTATTGGTTGCGAGGTGCTTCATCAATGTTCGCCCCACAATAAATTCATTGGAACCACAATAGCACCTTTACACCAGCATTCCTTTCATTTCTATAGCCTGATTTTCACAGAGGCGGGATGGAGGTGAGTCCAAGGGGCCCTTTGCCCTCAATCACTCCGCTGGCGGTGCCCTGTGCGCCCGAAGTAAGGTTAAGCAGCTTGGCCTGTGCCGTGGCGGGATTGAAGGGTGAGGTGAGTGAGACGTTCACACCCACTGGCTTGATCCCCATATTATCGGGGTGACTCATCTCCTCCATCAACTTCTCCTGACATGTATGCCACAAATCTGTATAGGCCTATACATGTACAAAAAAGCCCTTTTCAAGGCGTTATTGGTCGGCCAACTAACTCCAACCCACTGACTATAGTGTGAGGATTGTAAGCGGGACAAATGCTGCCTGAGGATGTTGGAGAATGTTACATTAACCACACAGGCAAACCCTCACACGCTAAAACAGAACTTCGTTTCCACTGGTATTTTTATCTAGTATGGAGATACAGCTTTCTATGGCAATAATATAGATGGATTTGAAGGTTTGCCAATTGATAATCGTTGTCACATAGCTTTCAACCTCATGAGGAATGGAGATGAATAAAAAACGCACCTTTGCCACACGTGAAACTTCATATTGCAGTTCTTTGATGGCTGCGTTCTTTTTGTTCAGCAATTCCTACAACAAAAACAAGAGTAATAAAGCAAATCGCAAAAGTAGTGATAACACAAATACTCTGACCTGGTTAGTCAGGCAGAAGTGTGCCAAGAATCAGAAACACGCACCTCAAGATTTTTGCGTGACTCCTTTACGGCCTTGGGGTCCGCATTCGTGGCCATGATGAGGGTATGCACCTCCGTCTCCTTGGCCTCCAAAACCGCCACTAGGTGGGTCAGCTTCTTCTCCAGCAGGGCGCTTCTTAGACCAGCCTTTTGCTTGATCTCCAGCAAAGTCATCTCCATCCTATCCGTTAGTCGTTTCTTCTCGGCTTCCAACTGTAAGGAAGTAAATTAATGCAAGAATTAGTTCAGATTATTTCCCTTCATTTTACCGTAACACGTTTGTTACCGGAGTGCCACTACAAACATGGACCTCCAAAAGCAAATCAAATCTCTTAGTGTTGCATGAAGTGGCATCCATTACCATAAGTTCTGATCGAATCAACCAACACATATTTGTGGTACCGACATTGATAAGCGAAATTCAAATGACAGGTAGATTGGAAGTGGTGGGGGAAAAGATATCCGGCAACAAGAACTCACTTCTTCAAGCCTTGCCTGTGCTATGTTGTAAAGCATTTCGTTGTTTGCTTTCGTCTTGTTTGCAAGGCGCAAATTGGCTTTTGTCACCTAAAATATGTACACACATGCTTATTTGGCATGTTAACAAGCATTGGGCATCTGTCAATTCCCTGGTCCACATACCCTACTACACACTCCTAGTACAGCTTCTTCCACACTAGTATGCCTCATTAACATAAAGCCCTACAGTAAAAAGCAGTATTATTTGTCAAAGAAGAGCTCATCCTAGTTCTATTGGAAAAAAATACCTGCTTATACCATTTTCAGACTCCGTCTCTAGAAATCACAAGCTTAATTGTGCAGTCTCTAATCGCGCGATGGAGAGATTAGAATAGAAACTGCGGTCAACTTACATTGTGCGCAGACTTCTCCGTTTCGAAGAGATGTGCAACCTTTCGAAGGTTCTTATTCTGTTCCTCTGACTCCTCCAGTTTCTGCTTATACTGCGCTGTCTCTGATTGGCTCGACTCAAGGTCATGTTGCATACGAACCAGACTCGAACGCAGTTCTTCAATGCTCTCCTACAGAGGCAGGCAACAGGGATGGATAGGGCAGTCGGACTGAGTGACCTACTTTAAGGGTCTTGATGACATTGACATTGCCAAGGGTGATGTCATTGTAGTAGCTTTTCATGCTGTTGAAGGCTTTGTCATGAGCCGTTTCAAGTTGCTTGATGTGCAGGTTCTTGCGCTCCTCAGTGGCGTGAATTTCGCTCACGCGCTGGGTCTCCAGATCTTCCCGCAGTTGGGCCGCCTGTTTCGCTGCTCGCTGTTCCAACTCCTCAGCTTGAAGAATGAAGTCCTGACGCAGAGCTGTCATCTACAGCACAACATACAAGCACGTGTAGCCTTGGACCCGCACTTCTGAATTTGTATCAGCTTACTTTAGCAGCGTCTCAATTGGTATCATTAAAATAGAAGAGAGCTCACAGTAGGTGACTTATGAAAAGAATAAAATTACAAAAGAGTAGAAGCAGATCCAATAGTCTCACCTCAGTTTCGTGCTGTTTCTTTAGCATCTTGACAGCCTCCTCGGACTCCAATTGCCGAAGTCGCATTTGGGCTTTCAGGGTGTAATTCTCATTTAACAATTCCCTCACCTCCACTCTCGTTTCCTCTGCCTTTGTATTCAATGTCACTGTGGTGTCATGGCGGGCATCCACTTGTCTTGCGTTTTCTTCAAACAGTAGATGCTTCACCTTCTGCCTGTAAACTCGCATCTCCATTTGGTGTCTCTCCTCAGCATCCTCCAATTCTCGTTCCTTCTTTCGCAACAGACCTCTTGCATCTTCGACCTGATGACGACACGTCTCCCAAAAGGTTGTCACTTTGTCCCGCTCCAGAGCTGTCTTATTGCGCTCGGCGCGTTCGCGTTCCAGTTCTGCTCGAAGCAACACCACGTACTCTTCGATCTCCTCCTTGGTCATCTCGGAGGTCACCACTCCATGAATAACTGTTGAGGTCTTCTTCTTCTTTCCATTCTTCGACTTCGCCTGCGACATTACATGTACACACAAACAAATAAGATGTATTCTACCTCTGTGGAAAGCAGAAATTGTATTCTAGGCCATCCTTAGAAACCTATATTTCTGTGTAGTCCGCACGTCTCTGTCGCATGACACTTCAGTCGTGTTTTGAACTTTTCAGTCCACATGTACACTACTAGTAAACCAATGATCTCATCGGCTTATGCTCTACAACCGATTCGGGGCTGACTAGGAACAACACATCGCCAGATTGGGAAAAGTCGGCCATTACGACTTTCATTCGGTTTTTGGTGGCAGATTGTGGCATCACCCGTGAGAGGGTTTGAAAAGATAGCAAATGGCCTTAAAGTAATTCCTGTTTGTGTAATTTTTTTGCCGTTATAAGCAGAATATCATAGACATTTCAGTGTTATCCTTCAAAATCGACCCTACTTAAGTCAGTCCTTTCCTGACTAAATTAATTCTGAAGTGAAGCGCTGCGAAAAGGTCCAAAGTAACGCTAATCATGATATTATGAGAAAGGAGAAAGATGGTGGAGAAATTGTATCATACTGATGTCCCTTTGCACGAAAATAATTGACTGTGAGGAGTTTCTCAGTTCCACAGTCATGCTACATTTCACTGATGTCAATAGCTCTATGCTCTAGCAATAAAAAATTCCTTTTTATAAGTATGCCTCAATACGAATGGGGAAAGGGTGCAAGACTTGAACTCAACCTAAGGCAGAGCCACGGAAGCATAAAGCGTAGACTTATTTTCCCTCATACGAGGATTCATAGCAAGCATGGTTCATAAAAACTAAGACACGACACTGTTGCTAGTACGTATTCAGTACCAAAGTCTCAACAAAGTTTAAATGGCAAAAATACACTAAAAACTGCACGGTATTTTGAAGCACAAACAGTGATTTTGCACTAAGCTTTTATTTTTAGTATAAGAAGGCAAGCGACATAGTTGAGTGCAATAATAATTCAAACGAGATGTATCCGGATCACCAAATTATTGAGAGAGGTATAATCCCATAGATTGTTGCAAATTCTAGAGTGCAAATCAGGCCATTAAAAAACGGCGAGATTAGAGAAGATTTGAATGATCTGACTAAGTATTTTACGTCAAAAAAGAGAGTAGGATTATTCTACAACGCATCTATACTCAATTTATAACTAAATATTTTACCGTCAACAAAAGATTAGGCAGTATAAAATGGCACACAATCCCTTTCTTCAAAATACATTATTTCTTCATCCTCCTACCATTTGAAGAGTTGACTGTACGTGATATCGCGCGAATCGACCTCAGGCAGTTGAGCCTCACAAGTGACATAATTCCAAATTTAAACACCGGTCATTCTTTTTAAAAAGAAAGTGTAGCATATCAAAGCAGGTGTTGCGTTATATGTTTTAGGGGAATGCAACGATTGTTGGCCCTGATATTGCCTATTTGAAGTTTAATACGCTTTATTATAGGTCCATGCTCTCTTGTACTAGAAATGGCTAATAACCCATATATTTTTTATTAAAGTTAAGTAGCGGAGCACCTACTATGAAGGTGGGATGCTACACAAACCAAGTATTTGTTGTCTACTGAAATTAGTAAAATAATAAACAATCTAAGAGAGTAACTGAGTTATAAACCGCATCATTTGTAGAAACATAAAGTGGCAAGACAGGTTTTTCCCACTAATATTGGTCAAATTAAAAAGTTTAGCTGCTTTAAGTTTCTAAACATCATTGTTTTGTTTCGCCTTATTTTGCGTTGTAAAGTCGATTTACACCCCGCCTACCAGTGGCGCGGCAATGGTGGGTGAGTGGGGGGAGGAGCGGGCTTCGATCGCAGTGCCTTTGTCCTCTCCTCCCACAATAGAGCACATGTATACAAGTAAACGGCGTAGAAAAATGTATCCATCACGTATGGCAATTCACAACCACTTAGTGTTTGTGTACGCCCTCTGCCTGCATGTGGGAAGATGCGAACTCTTCTGCTGCTTACCATTCTAAGTAAGTCCTGTGACTCTTTGCCTTCAATCTTACTTCGTTTTGTCCAAGAGAATTTGACTATCTGGATGCCGCACTGAGGTGGGTGGCGTGGTTTAGGGCCATTTGAACGGATTTACCTTTGATTACATGGGGTTTTCAAACACCTTTTTGTACAATGTATTTAAGCTACTGTGTGCTGCGCCTGCAATCGTTGTCGGGGATACTTTCAACCGTGTGGATCAGACAAGGACTGTTGCGAAGGCTTCGACTGCTATCAAATTGGCAGCTACCGTTATCGGATGCAGTGTTTGCCATGGTAAGTTGAGTATCTATAGGACCTGACAGTTGCTCAGACAAGGCTCAAGACTTCTCCCCATGTTCACCTTTGAGTGGGTCCATAATAGATGTAAGGAATAAGGAATTGACAAGTTCCGAAGAGGTTTTTACACTCATCAAACGTCGAACGCAATAATGCCCTAGTTCCATCATTCGGTGGCACATGAACGCATTCCTTGAGCTCGACACCTAATCAACATCACTCCCACTTTTACTTATCACGGGACTACCATAACATTGTAGCTGTGTTTGAACAACCGATTTTGTATCAGCACTGAATGAAACGTGAAGTTCTTTGTAATGTGTGTGTCTAATCTACCCTGTCCCCTATTTGAGCAACATTCGGCAGACTTACAAGGCTTAACGAAGCCGTAACGTTTCCCCTCGGTTCCATTTCAGCCCCTCCATTGGATGCGCGTATTTTTCGGAGGAACCTCGAGTACCTCGGCGCAACGCTGATGCGAGTGCGTGAAGTTTGTTCTGAAATTATAATGTATCACAATTTCCTTATGAAGTAATTTTCTTCCAGGCCCTTCTCTCCGTTACACATCTACAAATTAAAGGTGGGGAGAAAAAAGAAGAGCAAGGTGAAGATGTTAAAGGTATCGAAGTATTTGGAGAGGAGGAGCATTGGGTAAATGGTAAGACTGGGAGAAAGGTCTTCCTCGATGTTCGGAAGAGGAAAGTAAGTTTCTCCACTCGCAGCTAATGCTGATTAATCTTAGATGGATCGGAGTCGGATATGGAAGCGCCTTAATGGCAAGGTTTGGCCAAGTTTGCTCATCTTACATGGCTAAAGCGCAAGAGATTGTTTCACAGCTAGGGTGAGCAAGGCTAATCTGCAGAGCGGTGGAGAGAGGGAGAAGAGACTAGATAGAAGAGTAGGGGGGCAGGTTCGACCAAAAGAAACTGTCGGCAGTGGTTGCAGCTCTGGCATTTGACAAAGAATAGGGTGTTTGGGGTTAGCTTCGCTACCAACTTTCGGCTCTGTGCTGTCGTCTTTCCTCCACGGTCGTCTACGCCGGTGGAGCATCGTGGTTGGTAGGCGTAGCAGGTTTGGATACGTAGGTGGCGAGGTCCAATCGTGACCAAGTGCGATCACACGTAAGTCTGGTGTCACGTTCCTCGTCGAGCTGCGTGCGATGCCTCGCTCACTCTTTGAGAATCCTGTTCTTTTTGCTAAGGTTCCATTTGGCGCAGTGGTAAATTCCATGGGCAGGAGAATGGCGGGGACTATTAAGGCGCTTTTATTCGTGTCGTGGTACTTTTCAGATTCACAGGTATGAATTCTAATGCGTTCTCTTTTTTTGTTTTCCGTTGCTGCCCTCTAAATTCGTGTCTTTTTTACTTCCCGAAAATCCTTCCCCTTGCGTCTTGTGCAAAGCAGCACTGTATTGAGCCAAGTGTAGTCGCAACGGATCCTACGAGCTTCACTCTCAACCGGCTCACGTACAGCTCCATTCCGGTCGCCGTCAAGATGATGAACGGTAAGGTGAAGTTTCTGCTCCTAAGTTTAAACGAGAGGGAGGCATTATAAATACAAGTGTTTATTGCATAAGGTCTTCCATTTCACTAGTGCATAGCCTATGAAGCGACAACAATGCGACCACAACTATTGGCTGGACCTCGCTAATGCATGATACAGATTGGTCAAAGTATGACAAGGACTAACCAATAGAAATGGCGAAAGTGGCAACCATTTTTGACACCCTTACCGCCATTCGAATGGAGGCGGGTGCAATGGCATGACGGTCCTGGGGGACGTGCCTCCAAGTTGTGAGTTGTGCTTAGACATGTGAGTTATTTGCGTACGAATGCCTTTTTGCAAGGATACAAGTAAACAGATTTCGAGTAGTATGTGAGGATGGGTAACTTGTTTTGAGTTTATTGGTGTTTATTTCACCTAAACAGGTGGGTGGATGAAGAGGCGAGTGAATTAGTGTTGCCTTGAGGTTTGAGTCACTGAAACGGCGTGGGAAATTCACGCTGGCGATAGTAAGATTGATGAGGGATCGGAAGACGCAGGAAGGTACAGTGAGGTGGGGTAAAGAATCTCTCAGGAACTCATAACGGGGCAAGCCAATGTGGCCAGATTAGAGCTTACGAGTGTAATACAGGAGTGAGAGGCCATAGTCATGGTTGGTGGTTGGGAGGAGGAGGTCTGTGCTGTTCAATGAAAGTGGAGCCTAGAGGGACAGAGGGTCTCAAATGGTGAAATGACTAGAAGAGCTGTCACTCTTCATGATTCAGCGGTGGGGGGTCATGTGTCTTTGGTGCTGCAGTAGCGAACGCTCCTGCATTTCTCCGAACAAACGGTTTTTCCGAAGCGGTGGTAGTTGCTTTGGCTGTGTGTTTAAAGAGGGGTGATAAGTTGGGCTCCTGAGTTTTGAGTTCACGCTTACTACTTTGTGTTCCATTTCAAGGTAGCTAATATGATGAATGGAGGCACAATTATTATGAAGAGAATCAATAAACCTGTATTGTCTTTTCCATTGTTTCGAAAAGGATGAGTGATTCCTAGAGCCCGCCATGTGGAAACAACTTCTGCTTGAAACCCTGTCTGCTTTGACACGCCAAGGCCGTGGCAAAACGTTACATCTACTGCCAAGCAGACTGACCCAGAAAACCGCGTTTGAATTACAACACTGGTTTGCAGATCTGCCTACTCTTGAAGCAGTTAAGGTAGGAAAAGGAACGAAACTGAGAGAATAGACGAGCAGACGATGAGGATGCACCGAATGAGGAAAAGGAAACTGGGGAAGCTTTGCGCTCCTTCTATGCTGTACCACCTACGGAGGCCAATCCGGCGTAAACTGCCAATCCTTTGTCATCATTGCCGCTTCCAAGCCTGTGTACGGTGCAGTGAGAAACAGCGCAACATTGTAAGCGTTACCGCTTTTCGAATTGTAGTTAAAGTTGCCAATTTTCTTTGCAAACTGAGGCACGTGCTTTACCGTAGGCTAACGGGTGTTCTATGACTAGCTGCGAGGGTTTGGCAGGCATTTGTGGCGCTTGCGCGGCGTGTGATTTGTGCAGTGATTGTGTTGAAGAAGGGTCCTTATTTAAACTCACACTATCGAGAGACTGATAGAGGTGCTGAGTGAAGTAGAAGAAGTCTGATTGACCGCAGATCAAGAATATCGCTTTTTATAATGTAGATGCCAGTGTCGTATTTGTGCCACCGATCTATTCAACCACATTTGGTCATCCCAAATTGCATGGATTCTGTAATGGACAGTCTTTCTACCTATTCTCCTTCCTATGTGCAGTACTGCTTGCTGCCATGTGTGAATTTGAATGTCTTGATCGGGCGTAAAGCGCACAAGTCGCGCCTGATAGTCGAGGGGGTGGAAGACTTCGACACTGCAGATGGTAAGGACTATAAAAGACAGCATTGTTGGTGCCTTACTGAGTGCTATGTTTGATCTGCGTACCGCTGTGAGCAGGAAGTTGGATGCCGCTACGATGAAAGTGGAGGTGGCTTACCTGGCTGGCTTCGAGACGATGAAAAAACTAGTCCGTCGTAACACACCGTTTAACCGAGGTGACTAGGAAACAAGATATTCACAAGTCGTCGAAAGTGATAAAATTAAGTGCTGACGAACGGTGGATTGGGTATTGCGAATTGTCTTTGCTCTCTGCATCAATTATCCGTCTCTATCCTTCTCTCTTAGTCCCTTTTTCTACGTCCAGTAGAGTGTTGGCGCCGGACGCTGTACTGCGCAGGACTGGCGCACAAACGAGTCAAGGGGCTACGGCCTTGCGACTTTTCTGGAGGCAGCACGTCCTACTCGCCCGCGGGGCTACTGCCCCCACTTAATCGAGGATATTCCCATGCGAGAGTCTTCCAGTTGACGAAGAGGAAGGAGGAGGAATTGGCCGTCCCTTTCTCCGCCAAGTAGGTTGGTTGTTTGTCCAGTCTGAGCACTTGAAGAGTCTCTTCTCCGAGTCCGCACTGTTCCCAACTTCAGATTTGGTGTTGCTGCATCTTGACACTGTGCATGCGTCGATGCCGTTCTGTGCCGTTCGGCTTAGCTGGCGACCACACAGAGAGGAAGGGAGAGTTAAAGGTGAACAAAATGACGCTGTAAGGAGAATTTCGGAGTCCAGCTGTGTTAGTACCAGTGAGTAAAACAAGTGTACTTGACTGTTGTTTGAAGTGAGGCAGAGGATTCGAGTGAAAGGGGAAGATGGGGGGAGGTGGATTGTGGTCTGTGTTCTGCAGCCAAAATGTGGATTTGTTTTCGCGGTATGTTTGCAGGCTATGGCTACATCGGGTGCATGAATGATTGCACTGCTCAATTCTTTGGGCGACTGTTAGAGTAACCGTGGAGCTGGAAGAGTGTTGAGTGTGATTCGGCGATGTATGCACCGCCATGGATAAAAGGCATGAAATCTGAAAGGAGGGAAACGATAATGGCTTTGTTTTACGTGTACAGTAGCAATTTGTTTCTTTCAGGAGTGAGGAAGATGAGCATTTAGAGAGCAAGAGCAGTGGTTTTAGCATCGGTGGTTGGCGAGACATAGATGAGTCGCGCTTGCTTGTTAGCTAACAGAGGGCATCGACTATGCAGCAGACCTTGTGGGAGTAGTTCTCTACATTCATGTTGCAGGTGTGAATCTGATTCTGCAACGAGGCAGTGGAAGACGACGAGACATTGCCCTTGCGAAAATGCGCACACTGCAGGACGTGGGGTCTGGTCTGGAAGTGCAACCCTATGAACTGATCGGGGAACCATCGTCGTGCGACCTCCATATTCTCGAACATCGACGTGGATTTGTGTAATTGGGACGCGATTTTGCTGTTTCAAATCCCGCATGGCAGTGAATGCAACGTGCTGTCACAGTCTTGGCATGTGACAGCAGACACGGTTACAAGCAGAAGGTGTGTCCGCATGGCAGGCTGTAGGGATCACTCATCTTTCTTGGCACAATGGGTAGGACAAGAGGTTTACTCCTTTATTTCACACTAATGCGCCCCGTCCTATCACATCGACTAGTTCTGTTGTAACTCCCCCAGTTTGACTGTAACTATTGTGGGAAGGATCTGCACCTCACCACACACTAGGACATTTCATTAATCCAACTACTTCATGCTTCTCTTTCTCCCCTTCTCATTTTTCCGCCAACCTTACTACCAACTAGCATTGTGTAGACCCCCCTTCCCACCGCATCCCGTTACAAATAGGCTCGTCACCTTTGCCACTCCCAGCTGTGACTTCATCAAGCGACTCTGCATCTCAAAACTAATGGTCGGTACCGCTGACCCAATCGCTTTGATGTGACTAACATATATGTCTGTGCAAGGCTTCCCCGCTGGACCACCCACTCATCTATCTAGGTTTATAAATACCAGTGGATTGAAAACAGGTTACTCATTTTGCGGTCTTCTCTGCGTTCCGATGGTGCCTTTATAGAAGTTATACTCACACAAATAACTAGTCGGTGCACTCTGGATGTGAGGTCCGCGGGAGTTGAATCTGTGGCTGCGCTGCGCCTCCGTCCAATCGAGTGACAGTGTGCGTGTCACGGCATTACATCCAATCCTGCTTGAGGCCACTTTTGCCACTTCTGTTGGTCAATTCTTGTGGCAAATTGCATTATTGAGGCTCAGCCAATGGGTGTGCTGGCAAAGTTGTCTCTCCGTGGAAAAGGTACAGCCTTGATTCAGTGAGCAATTATTTGTGAGTCTCCTTTCAGCCGAATTTTTTCTCATGCTTTTCATTTCCTGTGTGAATATAACTGCGATGTCATCTATTGACAGCTTAAGTAGAACAAGGTGTATAGGCAGATATGCCCCACCCCCGTTTCGGTAGTAGTATCTGTTGACTACCCGCTGTTGTGCGATTTATGAAGAGTTACGCAGTGGTCTCCTGAGTAAACGCGTCACATTCGTCAGTAAAGACGTGCACTGAAGCCTGACTGGAAGCCTTGACGGGATGCGCCTCATTCCTGAGCACAGTCTTCAATGCAATGACAATTTGCTGCCAAGATGTTTCGCTAATTAATTCAACCCGTCTACTGAATTTTCGTGCCAACATCGAGGCGTGATCAATACGATGGCAGCTTATTCTCTCCTACAACCTGACCTGCGAAATCCCTGTGTTGAGGAAAACGGTATGATTTCAGGTGGTTGAGAGACGCCGCGCCCCAGAATGACAGTTTCTAGTTACCCAAACGGCTATTGACAATGATAAAAAGCTCCTAATGCACCTGAATCCTGACGGTTGGTGTGGCCGTGACAATTAGGAGGGCTGATTTGCTCACCTTGTACGAAGTGGTAATGCTAGCTTTCTCCGCCACCAGCGATGTAGACAAGTCACTGTCAAACTGTCGCGGGACAATATTCAATCCCAGCCAGTCCTCATACCTCTGACTTCAGTAAATTCACTGAGCCAGTGATGCATACATCACGGAGCACGCCACCGCTACTTCACACACTTTTCCGATAAGGACATTAAATTCATCTTTTATACCTCTTGCTTTGTTATGCAACTAGTCAGAGGTAACGCCTCTCCCTTAGGTACCGCACCACTTTGGGTTGAGAAAGCTTCGAAGACTGTTACGAGTGTATGGGAACGTCTCATGTATTCCGCAATAGCGGGTCCTCTCGAGGATAATAGAATGCATAGTAATGTTCCTGGTCCCGAGAGGTCGTAGAGGCAACAGTCCTCAACGTGGACGAGGGTGCATTGCATCCATCAACCATGTGAGATGTCACACGCAGATAGAATCACATCAGCAAGACTGCAACCAAAATCAGTTGCTGGCACCCAGATTGGTCTAGCCCTCGGTGATCAGGTCCAGTGACCAGCTGCGGCATTAGTTGGTAGCAGCTGAGGTCTTCATCAGGGCGACGAGGAGCTTGCACGGCGTCACCATCATCAAAGCAGTGTAAACGGTCTCCTAAAAGGAAATTAACATCTGTATATCCTGCAACTCGGACGATCTCCATAGCTATATGTCACGTGAGATTAAGTTTTCGATGCACTATAACTATGCTCTCTACTTAAGGACTGTCTCCCCTTATAACTCCGTGAAGGAAAGAAGGCGGGTTGGGGCTCATTTACACAACTATATGAGGCTTTACANGAGGGCGACGAGGAGCTTGCACGGCGTCACCATCATCAAAGCAGTGTAAACGGTCTCCTAAAAGGAAATTAACATCTGTATATCCTGCAACTCGGACGATCTCCATAGCTATATGTCACGTGAGATTAAGTTTTCGATGCACTATAACTATGCTCTCTACTTAAGGACTGTCTCCCCTTATAACTCCGTGAAGGAAAGAAGGCGGGTTGGGGCTCATTTACACAACTATATGAGGCTTTACAGCGGGTGGTAGTGCCGATGACCCGTAGGTCACACCCTGGGCACTTGTCTGTTGCAATCTTGATGCAACAAAACACCTTTTGATGCACTTAATACAGCGCACGACTTTAGTCGCCTCCGATGCGAATTGACACCAAACGGATCGGAAATAAGGAGAGAGGAGGGGGTCAAGCAAGTAGACAGGAGATGACGGTACTTGATGGCATACGGTCCTCATTTTGTCTGTGGCATACATTTCAGGCTCTACGTCAGATTATGACACTCAACCCAGGCCGAGTGTAAACAAAATGCAGTAGTTGTTTACTTCTAGGCATTCAGCTTAAAATCACGACTAAAGTGGCCATGCTTGATTAGGCTCTTTCCACAAACAACTTAAACATTTAGAGCTAAGTCAAACATTGCCACCTACCTGGAGTCAAACACGCATTCAACTGCCCGCGGGAATTTGATTGGTCACCACGAGGTAGGATCCAACATTGACATCTGGCGACTTGGGGACAAGAGTAAGTGTAAGATCATGAGTGTGCACACTTACTGCACCCAAATAATGCTATAAAATAAGATGTGCTATATAGTAAGGAGAAATTAACCTTAGGCAAATACAGTGTTTTTGGAAAGAACAACACTTGCAGTACAGTACAGTACAGCACAGCGTGTACCTGTGAGGATGCATTCCACAATTACTCCAAAGCTCTTAGCTTTCTAGCAACATTGCATTTCTAAATTTGTACGAACTGCCGTCCAGATATCATGCTCCAGTCTCCTTTTTACTTTCTGATTGCATGCTTGTTCATATCCCGTCATAACCAGTGCAGTATTTTAGCGTCAACAAGAGGTGGTCCCCACAATCAACAGACAAAAGCCAATGTCAAGACTCCAGCATGTGAGCTCAACTTCGACCACCTACAGCACAGCTCTTCGTGCCACTGTGGGCGCGGTGGCATTTCCCTGATCCCACTCCCTTGTTCCACGTCCTTACTTCCATGCTGCTCGTCACTTCAAGCAGTTCAGGCCATGAAATCTTAGTCCACTTAGATGTAGCAGAAGAGCCAACGCCCAGTATGCCAATGTCGAAGGTAAGGAATAGTCTCCTGTTTTCGCTCACTGATCACTTCTCCCAATCCCCAAGTACTGCTGTGTGGACATCACTTGAGTGTGTATCCCCTGTGCAACGCCATTGATCACAACGATGAACGCCGTTGATACCCTCTACCCACCTCCCCTCACGCACTCGGACGCAGTCAAGACAGGCCAAACGAGGTTCGCTTACACATGACGGGGCTTGTTGCGTACCACTGATTATGGCTGTCTATGGTGAAGTGGTCTGCCAACCTGGCTACCTTCACCGCTCTTCCACTACTTCCAGTCACTGCGGTAGAGAAGGGCGTTGGTCTGCACACACAACGTCTGTCAGGCGCAGGATCGTGTTAATATGTTGGACACCTAGTAAGGTCTTGAAGCTCATCACATTGCAACTACAACAAAGGGGTCCTTGAAAAGGTAGTGAAGAGACAAAATGTTAGAAGCAACCTAGAAGAGGTCAATCGCATTCATCCCTTCACGCCTTCTATATGTCACATCTTAGAAATGTGAATAGAGGGACGGAAGTCTCTTCAGCCTCAGTCTGAAAGTCCTCGTGCAAATGTCAACGACACAAAAGAGGGACAGACTGCTTTTCTGTTTGCTTTTGAGACAGTGGCAGTGTTTTGTCGCACTTCTTCTACCAGGTAACGCGAATCTCACGAATTGGTGAGGCCAAGTGTGGCCATCAAATTCACTGGCACTTGAGAGCGTCAAAGCCCAATGACAAAGAGACCATTAGCGCATTTTCTACTTAACAAAGTAAATGTCACTCTCCTAGTGTTGACAGGGCCTCCACATACACCAGATGCCCATAAATAGAGACAAGGTCCGAATAAAACTCTGGCGATCAACGCCAGCATCACGCCGTTCGACATGCATCAACGACATCGGGAGAGAAATATGCACTTTGCACCTCACGAGGAGTATTTGTCTTGGTATTTCCCTCTGTTTCTCGCTCCCGCCTAGTTCCATTCTTTGAGGATGGGTGTGACCACTGACACATATTCTAGCCATTCTTGATGTCCTTCATAATGCGTGGTCATCAGACACAGGTGACGTGCAAGGAGAAATGCACAAGCCATTGTTGACGTCGGAGCTACTTGATGTACGGAGGTGAACACTGGGGAAAAGGTAGAGGAGGATGTGGGACTTGCTCGATTTCCTTCCCATTCCCGTTACGCAAAAGAAACCAAGAAATACTGTTGACATTGGCTTTTTCTTTAAATCTGTACTTCATTTCCACCTGCCACCATCCATGTGGTATTCAGTGCCACTGCTTTTCTCACCGACAAGGTAGTCAGGGAGGGCGATGCTTGTTGGCCAGTGGGACAGTCAATGCCCTCCAAATCCCTCCACATTGTACACGTTCTGTTGGAGAGGGGAAGCATACAATTAGGCGGAGAGTTGATGTGTCTCAAGAAATGCATACGGATGCATTTGATAGCAGACCTAAAAGCAAAACCAAGTGAGGAGCGAAGAGTGCATTGGTCGAATCCACAAATGTCGACTAGCAAACAAGGATTCAAATGCAGTGTTCTTTGACAGATCATTGGAGGGCGCAATAGGCGATGGGTCTGGTTAATTCACAGTCAAAAAAATTCCGATGTTCAGTTGTACTTGAGGACCACAAAGTAAGGTAATCACTTGAAAGGCAAAGACAAGTGAGCTGTTCCATGACAAAATCATGCGAGTTTGATCGGAACCGGGTACCACCTGACCAAGCACCAAACGTCATGCAACATTTAGGTTTGACAGCTACAACTCAATCCTCTTAGCTTATTTGGAAAGAAGAACACAGTCACCAACTGCCTCCTCTCCATGGTGCATCGCCTGCGATATCGTGCGAAGTGACCTCCGTCGATGAGCCTCAGAAATTGTTCCACAACAAATTGATGCTCACATCCGTGAGCAGTAGGTTACGAGTTCTTGCCTTTCAGCAGCAAACGACTCATGTGCAAACAGCGTTGGATTGATTTTCACTACGAAATTACTTTCACTGATCAACTGTTGCTTGCCATCGAACTTGTCAGTGATGTCTACTCTCGAAACCACTTCTGCTGCATAAAGAGCACAAAATATTTCTAATGGGTAGCAAAACGTGGTCTAGAAGTTGGTTTATGATATTGCTACCGTAGGAAGTCACTTGGAGGGATAAAAATTTAACGCAGTCTTTACTAATAGCAGTAACCTTTCGGCTACGAGGTTGGCACTGTAGGAGCACTTCTCTTGGCACAATACTATTCCGTCAGTGGTCCATATCCTAAGCCGTGGAAGCCGAACGCCACGAGGCATTGCCTCCTTGAACATGATCAAGCCGCAGGACAGTGGAGGTAATTCCGCTGATAGCGTCGCCGTTACTAAGTTCTAAAGGACCATTGCAAGGAGGTTTGCACTACCCTTGCCTACTCTGCCTCTACCCCTGGCACAAGGAGTTCGCCTTTTCTGAGATGTAATTGCCGTCTTAGACGATATAAGGGATTGCTAGGAGTTGTGGTATAACCAATGTCGACGTCAGACAAATCGACCCGCTTCTCAAGAATGCATTCGAATTGCTACCCATCCCTACTCCAAAAGGTACATTTTGTGAAGCAAGCATTGAAACCTATCTACTGCAATTGAGGCGAATTCGAATGACGACAGAACCGCTCCTCAGTCGAACGCTCATTTTGCTACAGTTGTCATGAGGCAAAGTGCTGTATGGGGCCTCCTTGATCCATTCGGCAGAATCACCCACTTGGGATTGGACATAGTGATACGCAGAGCATTCGACGCATAGTCCACCGCAATGACTACTTAAAACGCAATGGCATCGCCTTCTCAATAGCTCATTAGTGGTGATACTCACGTCTACTTACCTGATTACTCCAAATCAAGGTGCGGACGCACTTCGGCAATGCAGTTTACGGCTCGCATGTTGTCTCACTCGNGGGCGCAATAGGCGATGGGTCTGGTTAATTCACAGTCAAAAAAATTCCGATGTTCAGTTGTACTTGAGGACCACAAAGTAAGGTAATCACTTGAAAGGCAAAGACAAGTGAGCTGTTCCATGACAAAATCATGCGAGTTTGATCGGAACCGGGTACCACCTGACCAAGCACCAAACGTCATGCAACATTTAGGTTTGACAGCTACAACTCAATCCTCTTAGCTTATTTGGAAAGAAGAACACAGTCACCAACTGCCTCCTCTCCATGGTGCATCGCCTGCGATATCGTGCGAAGTGACCTCCGTCGATGAGCCTCAGAAATTGTTCCACAACAAATTGATGCTCACATCCGTGAGCAGTAGGTTACGAGTTCTTGCCTTTCAGCAGCAAACGACTCATGTGCAAACAGCGTTGGATTGATTTTCACTACGAAATTACTTTCACTGATCAACTGTTGCTTGCCATCGAACTTGTCAGTGATGTCTACTCTCGAAACCACTTCTGCTGCATAAAGAGCACAAAATATTTCTAATGGGTAGCAAAACGTGGTCTAGAAGTTGGTTTATGATATTGCTACCGTAGGAAGTCACTTGGAGGGATAAAAATTTAACGCAGTCTTTACTAATAGCAGTAACCTTTCGGCTACGAGGTTGGCACTGTAGGAGCACTTCTCTTGGCACAATACTATTCCGTCAGTGGTCCATATCCTAAGCCGTGGAAGCCGAACGCCACGAGGCATTGCCTCCTTGAACCAGTGTGGTATGCTGCATCAGCCATGTTTGAGAAGTCAAAATATGCTGTCATTTTTAGGTGTTCCAAAAGGCTATTTGAGCCATCATTCCACTTCAACTGCCTCAATGAGTACCTGTGCACTCATCAACATCCATGAACAACGTGAATGGCATTGCCAATGTACTTAAATGCCAATGATCCATCTGAAGCCTATGACCTTGCGACTGCCAATCATGTAGCGGATTCACCGAGGTGCACTGACCAATGAGGAGCCTCAACGGATCACAGCTGATGCAATGTGGCGTAGCTGCGAAGCCACTACAGAACCTGTGATTCACCGTCCTAGAAAAAAATAAATGGCTTTCAATCAAATTCTTTTTGACAATTAGCAACTCGGTTAGGAATTCTAATGGCTTTGCAAAAGAAATGTTAGTTATAATGTTGATGGGGTTCAAATTCTATTCTCGAAAGGGACAATTTACACAAATAAACCATTTTGGAAGTTGATGGGACTTGGTTCAGGTGCCACGAGACAGAGGCAGAAGAAGTCTATTATTGAATAGCTTGATTCTCCAATTGGTGACAACTTCCATTTTCGTTTGGCTAAAAGAAAGCGAAAATGCCCTTCAAAGTCACCTGCATCGATCCACAATGAAGGCAATTAGCAAATCTGCTTCGACCAGAGCCTACTTAAGCATGATTTGTATGCATGCGGTAGTCTAACAGAGTCATATTGCTTTTTGTTATGGCAAAAAAATGTCAAATAGTTGTCGAAGGCTTCTTGGATGGTCTTATCACCCCTTCCAGATTAGACATATGTTTGACATGCAGTCAAACTTTATTGAAATCTCTCCTACTGGAGGATCCTTTATAGCTATGTCTAGGTGTCGCCCTTAATTGTTTGGCTTTTAAGTGGCAAACAACTCCATTTACAATACTGCAGCTGACCCAGCTTCTGCCTGTGAGACAAGCAACATCAACTCACCTTCACCATGTTCCACTGTACCGACAAGGCTTGAGGCCTACCACAGTAGGCATCTTACAGGATCCTACGGGTTGACACGAAACACCCCAGTCAGTTGTGGCCAAAACTCCACCCACGTAGTGGGCCACCTCAGAATGCAACAATGCAACAACTACACAAAAATCAAGATGACTACCTGAGCAGTGGGTTCCTCCATTTGCGGACTCGCCTTATCCCCTTGCCCGACCTGTTCCTCCTCCATGACCAAGTCAAAGTTGTCCAATGCGTTTCGTGTCTGAAGCATAGACGAAGCGATTTGTCATCAGACTTTTGCTTGTCTGAAGCATAAACGAAGCGATTTGTCATCAGACTTTTGGAGAACAATCTCTTAACGACGAAAGTGTGACCAGCAGAAAGGGACCTCATGTGTGTCGACAGATGGGAAACGCACTGAGTGGATTGCAGACAGTGTCAAATCTCCGGTTTACCTGCGTTACTCCCTCTGGTGAGACAGCGTACTTTTCCATTATCAGTGGGTTCCTCCATTTGCGAGCTCGCCTTATCCCCTTGCTCGGCCTGTTCCTCCTCCATGACCAAGTCAAAGTTGTCCAATGCGTTTCGTGTCTGAAGCATAGACGAAGCGATTTGTCATCAGACTTTTGGAGAACAATCTCTTAACGACGAAAGTGTGACCAACGGAAAGGGACCTCATGTGTGTCGACAGATGGGAAACGCACTGAGTGGATTGCAGACAGTGTCAAATCTCCGGTTTACCTGCGTTACTCCCTCTGGTGAGACAGCGTACTTTTCCATTTCCAAATGCGCCAAGGCTTCCTTTATCTTGTGCGCCGCCTCCTTGGCGTTAGCGAATCTTGTATAAATTCCAACATCCCTCTCAAAGTCTATCTGAAAAATGCCAAAAAATATGTGCATTTTAGCGGGTTGAACTAGAAGGCGCATTCTTTCATGGTAAAACAATCAGAGGGTGAGATGAAGGCATAAGTCAAACGAGAATTGAAGGGTACCTTCTTGTCATCAAGCGATGGAAGCACGTCTGGTATGGATTGTAGGATACTCTGCGTGTTCCTTACACCAGCTCTCAACTTGGCCAGTTCCTTTTGAAAATTCAACTCATTCGCCTCAACCCTCACTTGAGCTGCATTGAAGGCTCTGCTTAGTGACGTCTCGATAGCCTCTACAGCTGTGCTCAATTCCTCGTGAAGAGGGGCGAAGTCCAAGGAGATTTGCCTCTTTCTACCTAGCATTTCATTTCGGACGTTTCGGAGACTGGCAACAGCCTTGTTTAGGGCGACAATTTTTGACAGATTGCCTTTTATTACCTGCGCGAGGAATGAGAAAACAAAATGAAGGAATGGGAAAGCTAAAGTATCCTTTTCGACTTCGAGGCCATTTATGCAGTAGTTTGATAAGAAAGAAGGTGGAGATGGAGGTCAAGAAGGTCACTCTTCTACTTTCATGGCAGTGCAATCTCCACAGAAATACATCTGTGTGAGTTGTGACGCAAAGCAGTCATCAGTTCTTCAAATCGACTAAAGGTGGAACCGCTAACCAGCACAGGGCTGCCTATCAGGCTCCATCCAGACCTTAGGCCACGTGATTGAGAGGGAACAGGAAAACGTATACCTGTACTCAATAATTGCATGGATGTTAGGCACTTTTCCTAGCCCCAAGGCATCCACATTGGGTGAGATGTTGATGGACGAAGAAAGGCGGAGTACACACAGAACAACTTTGTTTTGGTTAGGTGAGAACTGGGCGGTCTTAGCAGACCGTCCACCTGTTTGACTGGGTACAAACATTTGCCAAGGGTTTAAGCTTTTTTTCATTTAAAAATATAAGATTTTATAGGAGTGGATGATTCCAGCCACTAAAGCAAACCAAATGCAAAGCAAATGTCCTTTAAAAAAGGCTTTTAGTCGGCAGTTAAGGGGGAAATGGAGTAACCGGTTAAAAATTTACATTACTGAGTTGGTCGGAAGGTTGCGGAGGAGCGTTCTGCGGTGACTGCTGTCTCTTCATCTCCCTCGCAACTTTGGAGCCAAGCTTCATTAGATTCCTCACATTCACCCTAACTTCTCGAGCAACCTACAAGGGAAATGTAATGCAGACTGCTAGATTTGGAAGGAGAGGCGAGTCAAAATACAGATAGAAATGGACGAAGCAATCAGGTAAGAGTGTAACCTTAGCCGAAGTGTCAGCAGTTTGCTGGGCGAGGACATCGAGTTGCTGTTTCGCCTTAACAAGATCCAACTCTTTGTTCACCACCACCTGCAGATCCTTCAAGGAACTTTCCAAGGTACGAACAATTTCGTCCATTGTAGTAATTCCTGGGTCCAGGTCCGAGGAAGTCACCGCCCACTACTCCTATCGGTACCACAATAAAGCAGTCATTTTCTATTCAAGCAGTTGATACATTCACGTACATTCTGTAAACTAAAATCTTGCCAGTTGGATCTATCACTTCGTCTCACCTTCTACTGATCAAGTCGTGTTGTGGGTATCACAGTGCGGATCCAATCTTAGTATCAACCACTCTTGCCATTTCCATTGGTCAATTCCTGTTGCGGTCTCACCAATCATTGCGATGTGTTTATCAAGCTCAGGCGGTAGCTGCACATGATGTCTCTCGTGTGGAAACTTCTTACATTGTTTATCGACGGCACCCACCCACAACCACACACACCTTCTCGGCTTCCAGTTCTGTAAGTCGTCAATAAAACCAGCCTACGTTATGGAGACAGTTCACCCAGATCTAGCAGACGTGAAAACACTCCGTCCACAACCTGCTCGCTGCTATCAGTGCAAGGCATGGCACAATGCCAAGCACTGCCACGCAGACAGCATTGGTGCCACCATTGCAAACTTACTACTCACCGCTTTCAGCGTCGCTAGGGCTAAAACTATTGAAGTTTTACCTGCATTCAGGCTCGTAAAAGTGGAGTAAGCTGGTTAAATGGGGAGAGTGCAACTGTACGAGGATGGAAGGATGGGTTAGAGAGCATGGATAAGCCCTAGCCAACAATCGGAAATTCAACGTCCACAATCCTGTGGTTGGTTAACTTTGTCGAGAATTGCCAAGAAAGCGCCCTCACATCCAACTTTGACTTAATTGACGCTGGTGGCGGCTTAAATCCCTCCTCCCTCAAACACTGATAAAGCTAATTCTCCCATTCTTGCCACTTCTCCAGTGCGCTTCCTCTCCATTTTCTTCCATGCCTCTAACACTTCCTTCTTCATTTAACCCACACTAGATTGGCACTTGATGCGTAGCAAGGCAAGCATCCACACGGAGAACCACTTAACAAGAAAGCTGTGAGGCATCTGGAAATCAGAAGAAGTCATCAGCTTTGTATTGAGGTGCTTGAGTGGCTTCTGTGGAACATGTTGACCCAAAGAAAGGGCCAAAATGGGATCGAGAATCGCACCCACGTCTCTTACCAAGCCATATCCACTGTTCTAAATCAAGTTTTACAAGTCTGTCAATGATTGCTTGCATGGGGGACAGGACAGAGCAGATCACATCAGAAACTATGGGATTTGACTGGGGCAGAGCAAATCAAGCTAAAGCAGACGAGGCCAGTCACTCTATTTACTAAGGAGGTCAAGTCGCATTCACACCTGACATTAGGTATTGCAGAAGAATCTCTACAACATGTTGCAATTGTCTTGCGATCAAGGGAGATGAGATGAGCGTCTGTTGGGAATTGAATCCAAAAAAATGTCGTCGTGTCGTTAAATAAGGCAACTGTAACGGTGATGTAGGGGACCCTAAATGAATGTCAATCCTTTCCGAAATTCGGCAACTTCTCTAAAGTAAACACTGGCGAAAGTTTCGAACATTGTCAAGGCGACTGTCTTAATCCATACCTGCTCGACCCACCATGGCAGCTACCGACTCGAACAATGTTAGCTTGGCATTTAGTAGCTCTTAAAGCTCTCCCAGCAGTCCTTGCCTCATCTACATACCTGCCACTATCTTTTGCCCTCCACTGCTCGGTGGCAGAGCATAGGGCAGTAAAATATGCCTAATCGTTTTAAACAATCAAGTAGAGAATGCTAAAATGACTGGAAACCTCAACCTTCTTAAGGAACAAACGAAGGGAGTGTGAAAACATCAAGTTATGTCATTTGCCTAGAGTGGCAAACCAAAGGCATAGCACTTCTTCACGAGAGCTGATGGTCTTCAAGCAGGCACCAAATAGTCGCTGAATTATGAGACGACCTAGACATTCACGCCCTCGAGACTAGTTCTTGTCAATGCGCTTCTTAGCAGGATAGGGGGGAAGAGGGGTGCGCGGGGGGTTCACGCTTAAGTCACTAAGCCAGTACACACAAGCATCACCTGAAGACAGAGCAGAAGTCAAAAGTGAGCGCCGATTTCATACGAAATGAAATAATGGTAAGCATTGGAAGCAATAAAATACGCTGTCAGACACCTGTGTAATTGAGGTCGTTTAAGAGACACTGTAATTATTTTGCTAATTGCATTATAAATTCCTAGTGAATCGCAGTCGAATTTAGACAATTTTTTACGTACAGAAGGCGTAACGCTTTTGTGCGCTCCTTGCATTACCTTGTGGAAATAACATGAAACACATTGCTACAAACGCAAAAGCAAGGGAAACCAATCAAAGTAATTCGGTAGCATTGCTTAGTCCAAAACTCACAGCACATAGGATGTGTGTTGCCTTTAGCTAACAGCTTTCAAACTTTTATGCACGAATATGTGTTTTAATTAATAGTGAAACTACCACCAAGTATCAACTGACTGAGGACAACCTGCGCGGTATCTGAGACGGCGTTCCTTGCAGAGTCTGTTACTCGTGCATATTTGTACCTTTAAATTGTTCCTTTTAGTAAGATGACTTGTCTAAAATAAGACAAAATCCTTTATCTGGAGTGATCGTGTTCAGATTTGTTTGGTAGTAAGAGTTTGGGCAGGCAATTCATTTCTCACATGCCCATGCAGAAATTCGCCTGAAGAATTACCATCTCCAACTTAGCTTCGAGCACAGTGGTGCTACCTCCGCACTTTTTAATTACGACTTAAATGTTTTCACATTTCATTTCAATCAGCAAACTAAAAAACTTCTTTGGTTTGCAATCTGCTAAGCTGGAAATGATTTTGTAGTCTCCGTTCAAAAACTGCAATCCAATTTCAATGTGAAGTCGGTTTTGCATACCTGATTGATACCAGATCCCTTCCCAATTTGATTCTCATTAAATAGCGGGATAATTAACTTCGCTTTTTTTCTATAACAACTATTTGCTTCCTAGATCGCACCGCAGCATTCGTGGAACTATCGTCGAGGGTCAACTGATTGAGGATGAATCGCATGACATCCCAGATGATGTCCCTTGCAGAGCCTCTTACCCGTGAATACTTGTACTTCCAAAGATGTTTTTTCGATGGTTGTTTTTTTCTTAAAGCAAGGTAAGATCCTTAATTTAGAACAATCACTTTTAGATTACCTTACAATTTGAGTTTAATCAGGCAATTCATTATCAGTATGGCGATTCAACTGGGGTATTTCAACACCCCAATTTGACCAGTAAGTCCAAAATTTTACTGCTCTACAATCCGCTAAGCTAGGAATTAATTTGCAGTCTGGTTAAAATTATGGCTAACAAAGCTTTTGATTGACTAGCGTATCGAATTATTCAGTTTTTCTGTAAAAACTTATTGTGCTCCCTTGACGACACCTTGAACAGCTAAATACAGACAGATTTTACCTTACATTTCGTTTAAGTAACTTCGATTCGAACACACCGGACTGCTTCCAACGCTTAGTCGATGGTTGAATTTGAAGTCTCTCACCTTCTTCCAAGGCGTCACGAGGCATGCCAGTGTGGAAGACTTGACCATCGTTAGAGCGTGGGGATGTGGGCAAAGCAGGATCTGCTCATGTGCACGAATGGCTGCGTTCTTGAGGCACAAGTCTAACCGTAGAAGTGGAGTCTATTCGATCGCTAGCTCAACTTTGGCAAATATTGGCAAAAGACTTAATCGCCTCTCTCTGACCCTTAAGTGAATTGTCATTTGCTTCTGCTTTAGTCACCACAAGAGTCCTTCTTCTCTTGTACTTCCATTCTGTTGGCCCTCCTACTATTCGCACAATTTTCATCGTCCATCCGTTTCGATTTTGACACGTCGAGTCGACAATCATAAAAACGCCCACACACCACTATGTGCCTACATGTTTCAATTTCTACAGTAGGCTCTGTACAAGGCAGGTTAATGATATATCCCACTAACTACCGCGTGACAGTTCCTACGGCTCAGTAGATTGGTTAGAAAATCCACAATCACTCTCAAAGTACTCCACTACTGCGAATGAGCATAATCGAGACGGTTAAAAACTGATGTGAGCAAAGGCATTACAGGACGTAGGGTAAATGGAGGACTGACAGGTATAATACAAGAATGGAGTGCATTAATGGATTACCTCGCCTCATCAAAAGCAGGTATAATAGTTAGAAGGGGTGGAGGTGGAGCCCTCCTCCAAGTCGGGGTTCCATACGATACGATGATGGTAAACAATAGGAGAAGGAAATCCAAGAGGCAAATGAATTGGAGACTACTACAGTGTGTACGAATGCGTGTCATGTATTCCGTGCCTTAGCACCACTGCAGCTGGACCGAAACTAGCACCGAAGAACACATACACCATAGAAGGAAAAGGGAAAGAAAAACTTTTTTGATTCCTTTTAAGCAACATTTCAAGCAGTTCTTACGTTTCCCTAGATTTTCACCATCGTCACCTCTGCACTCAAACGTGTCCAATATCTACGGTGCCAAGCGGATTGCTCCTCAAATAGCATCCCATGCAGCATTCACTTTCCCTTCGCCAGTGTTAGAATCTCCTTGACTGGTTGGACTCTCGTGTCAAAATACTAGAGATTGGGCAGTAAGTCCCACTTTTGCACATCTTTACCAATCGCATGTAAATAGGCACTGTTGCCAACTCCGCCTCCTGTGAAGTTGCATCTCAACGTAGGCAGACAGTCTTACAGAGTAGCGTATGAGTTTTTACAAGTGATACCAAACTCACACCATGAAATGCCATAATCGGAGTGGGGAATGTCTGCTTCTTCTGCAGTTCTAGCCAAATCTTCTGCCTCTCCTTTCTTGTGTACACCAAATGCAGGTATAAATCGCATGCTTCCTTCACTGGAGATTCAATCGTAGTCCCTTTCTTGTCTACACGAAAGATGCAGTATCAAAACCTTCATTTTTCTGAGCACCAAAAGTGAGTAAAATGAACATTTTACATTTCCATTTCCCTCACCATTTTTTACCATGATCTCCATAAATGTCATTGACTTCATCGATGCCTAGTGAGTTTTGCCATGCACGTCGCCTGATGACCACAGTTGATGAGGGGCGGGAGGTGGTGTCGAAACCTCTGCAGTAGCATACTCCACGTAGTATGCTAACTCGAAGCATTCTTTGCTTAATGTTTCTTCCACTCGTACGTTGATGCCGATGCCTATGTCATTGCCAAAGCCAGAGTCTCGGAACTCCATCTCACATCTGAGATCAGAT
Source organism: Taenia saginata (assembly GCA_001693075.2). Classification (NCBI taxonomy): domain Eukaryota; kingdom Metazoa; phylum Platyhelminthes; class Cestoda; order Cyclophyllidea; family Taeniidae; genus Taenia; species Taenia saginata. The sequence goes on from LWMK02000103.1 coordinate 283,099, forward strand.
GCCACCCCTGTTAAGCAGAACTTTGTTGAATTCAAATTTGTGGTGTGTAAAGGCTAATTTCAAGTGTTATGTGCAGTTTTGTTGAGGAGGGTGGAGAAGTCGCGAATTGCAACGTGGGTTGGAGGGAGGCCATCCAACCACCGTAGCAGAGCGACAAGATGAAGTGCACTCTGTCATCTCCAAACGTCTCCAGTGGCTGAACATGAGAAGTTTATGTCTAACAGAGTTTGTGCAACAGCTTAAAGATATGATGCAGCATTGCAATTTGATGTTGGGTGAATATGACGTGAAAGTGGATAGTGTTAATCATAGCCACAAGTGGAATATGGTAGAGGTCACGGTGTTGTCCCCACGGAGAAAGAAGGCGGATGGAAAATGTGTACAATGTGTGGAGACGAGGAGAGGGGGATAAAACGGTTGGAGACTCAACTAAGAAGCGGGTGTTTCTGCCTTGATTTGAACACTTTATTGAGGTGAGTGATGTGAGTTTGTTATCATTTCTGAACGCTTCTCTGATTCTTAGAAAGAACTTGTCCCTGTGTTGAGGGGTCCATTTCACTGGGCCTGACGTTTGCAGCGGTGTGTGTGAGCTCTACCCACCTCCCTCACGCACTCGGACGCAGTCAAGACAGGCCAAACGAGGTTCGCTTACACATGACGGGGCTTGTTGCGTATCACCGATTGTCGCTGCCTATGGTGAAGTGGTCTGCCAACCTGGCTACCTTCACCGCTCTTCCACCACTTCCAGTCACTGCGGTAGAGAAGGGCGTTGGTCTGTACACACAACGTCTGTCAGGCGCAGGATCGTGTTAATGTGTTGGACACCTAGTAAGGTCTTGAAGCTCATCACATTGCAACTACAACAAAGGGGTCCTTGGAAAGGCAGTGAAGAGACAGAATGAAAGAGGCAACCTAGAATAACTTGTCCCTGTGTTGAGGGGTCCACTTCACTGGGCCTGACGTTTGCAGCGGTGTGTGTGCAGATGCATGCGGAGATGTGCGAAAGTGAGTCTTGTTGCGAATTACCGGCATAATGTCAAATGAATAGCCTAAGTGTCAGTGATGTGACAAGCAGAGTCCAACCACCAAATTTGAGCCTAGCATTTGTGACAAAAACAGACTATCGTATGGGATGATGTGGAAGGAGGAGTTCATTTGGCGTTGTAGACATGTGAATTTTAGAGNTCACCGATTGTCGCTGCCTATGGTGAAGTGGTCTGCCAACCTGGCTACCTTCACCGCTCTTCCACCACTTCCAGTCACTGCGGTAGAGAAGGGCGTTGGTCTGTACACACAACGTCTGTCAGGCGCAGGATCGTGTTAATGTGTTGGACACCTAGTAAGGTCTTGAAGCTCATCACATTGCAACTACAACAAAGGGGTCCTTGGAAAGGCAGTGAAGAGACAGAATGAAAGAGGCAACCTAGAATAACTTGTCCCTGTGTTGAGGGGTCCACTTCACTGGGCCTGACGTTTGCAGCGGTGTGTGTGCAGATGCATGCGGAGATGTGCGAAAGTGAGTCTTGTTGCGAATTACCGGCATAATGTCAAATGAATAGCCTAAGTGTCAGTGATGTGACAAGCAGAGTCCAACCACCAAATTTGAGCCTAGCATTTGTGACAAAAACAGACTATCATATGGGATGATGTGGAAGGAGGAATTCATTTGGCGTTGTAGACATGTGAATTTTAGAGATGGCGATTGTGGAGGAGGGGGAGAATGTGGGAATTGTTTGTCTGGTCGGCTTGTTTGGCTGCTCAGAGGGGACCGAACAGTTCCGCAATTGTGACTTTTCATCTTCCACATTTCTTTATTGCCTTCAGTACTATCCACGATGGATGTAGTGCTTGTCTCAGCCGCCCCATCCACTGAGGCAATAAAACCGTCGAAGGCGAGATATTCGAGCAGGATGATGCCAGTATGGTGACAGAGGTGCAAAGATACCGACTACATGACAGGCATTAACATACGTACAGTGATGTCTCAGTTAATTAGCTCCTTGGATTTCGTTCCTCCGAACGATGACCATCCTCTCATCATGAGTAATCGAGTCCTGGAGGAGGAATCATTTGTGGTAAGACCGAGTAGTCCATCAATGCACGCCGATTCGATGCTGCATGTTGTCAGACTTCTTTGTCCAGATGATTTGGCGAATGCTTTGCTCTAACTTTGGTTGTTTTAGCACTTGGACTAGCTAAAGTACACCCCATCCAAGGTGTGAAGTGCGCCGCAGATGATTGTGCCTCTTTTATTCAACTGGTCTTGTGCCGTAGACAGGGAGATAAGTGCGACATTTTGGGGTCGTAAAAGCAACCTTGTTGCTTTATCTCTTGGGTAGGGAGTAAATTAGCTAAAATGTTAGTCAATCTAGTGTCCATTGCATGGGATTCACCTTCGCCAATGGCGTTTCCCCCCGACTCCATGTAACTTGATGTCTCTCATTCCCATTCAAGCCATCCTTCATGAAGCATATTTACTTTCCACCATTTTCCGGTTGTCATACTTACAAGATCCCCTTAGTGACAATGAACTGGACATCTGCAGGCTCGCTCGGACAGCAAGGAGCAGGCATTAGGGGAGGAAGAGCCGTTATGCTTGAGGCTAAGCAAACCCCAATACTTGGTCGTCGCTCCACCATGCTTAGCAGATTTTAGCATCAATAAGCAGTGGTGAAGTGTTGCCGAGCTTTAAATGCTTTCAAGACCCGAGCAGGGTGTAACTTTGTGCACACCTGATTCTCAGCTCTTGTCTTGGCTGTTTGCGGTAGAGGGCATGCTCAACTATTCTACTTGTCACCATCAGTAGCATTATACTCTTACTAAAAGACAACCCCAGCCCTACTGAACAAGAAAATCAAGTGCGGAGAAACAGTCGGAATGCCGATTTGAATTCAAACTTGTGAAACTCTTAAGGTTAACAGCATTCGTCTGATTGTGTCACGAGCTGGATTATGGCTTTCTAATGGGCAGTCTCTTTCAACTCGACTTGAGTTAGTCCTCTTGTGCTTGTTAAAGACTTGGCATTTCTTTCGATCTGTCGTCTAAGGAAGGTCTTCTCGAACCTGTAGTGGAAAATTGCAATGATCAGGATTACTATGTCCGTTTTCTGAATCCTTCCTATCGACTTCCAAGTCAGGTAAGAAGCACAGAAATCAGCGTGGATATCTCGTCTATCAAGATATGTAACTATGTGGGTTGGAGTGTACTGATGTGTCGATGGCACGTTATGTAATAATTATCACATGGTAAGCAATGGAGGTGTCGGAAGCGTCTTTTAGTTGTTGTTTGTTTAACTCTTTGTTTCAGCAACGGTCACATGGTTGATCACATTGTCTCCGCTGGTGGGCTGTCCCCTTGGCCATGCCAGTCGCATCAATCTCTTCTGTTCGCTAAACATACATCCTGCCCAAACATTGTACCCGCATTTGCCTTTAGAGAAGGCTAATGTAGCGTCCCGAGGCTCCCTTTAAGGTAAAAGAAGGCAAAGTACTGGGGGTAGAATACATGCATTCTGGAAACAGAGGGCTTGGGGGCTGTTGGCACGGCCCGGAGGCCGACCAACCGGCTAGAACAAGATGGCCACCCAAGTGACCTAAACCGGTAGTTCAAACAAACAAAGTATTACAGCTAAGGGTGCTACAAATTGGCAAAGCATATTCTAGCATCCACAGACTCCCTTGAGGGCTGATTCTTAAGCAATATAAATACATATCTTCGACAAGGAGAAGGGGATCGAGCTACTGGCACAGCCCAGCTAGGACAATTTAGTCACCTCAAGTGGTCGAAGCTAATACCAGCAGACAAATAAATGAAATGGTACGCATATGGGTCATAATTGTGATACCTTGTTCGTTTGGACTGCCGGTTTCGGTCACTTGGGTGGCCATATTGTACTAGCCGGTTGGCTGGCCTCTGGGTCGTGCCAGCAACCCCCAATCCCTCTGTTTCCAAATCATATGTTCTGTTAGAGTAATAGGCCTTCTTTTACCTCAAGGAGGGTCCCAGGATGCTACAATAATAACCGAGCAGAAATAGATACACATATATGTGCAATTTTAAGAAACTAAAAATCCTCAAAGCATGCTGATGATCAGCTTGGTTGCTTGCACCTATGATCACAACAAGCTTAAGGGAGAAACACTTAAAGCTTTGACAAAATGATGAGGCGTTTGTGAAAACTGTGAAAAATCTAGACATTTGTAGTGGGAATCATAACCACGAGTAAAAGACCATTTATCCATTATAAAAGCATATATTGGTGCGTTATATGTTCTGTTTAAGTAATAGGCCTTCTTTTACCTCAAGGAGGGTCCCAGGATGCTACAATAATAACCGAGCGGAAATAGATACACATATATGTGCAATTTTAAGAAACTAAAAATCCTCAAAGCATGCTGATGATCAGCTTGGTTGCTTGCACCTATGATCACAACAAGCTTAAGGGAGAAACACTTAAAGCTTTGACAAAATGATGAGGCGTTTGTGAAAACTGTGAAAAATCTAGACATTTGTAGTGGGAATCATAACCACGAGTAAAAGAGCCATTTATCCATTATAAAAGCATATATTGGTGCGCGACAAATATGGTGCTTCTATGATTTTAAATAACACCCAAATTCCTCAAACTACGAAGGGCCCTTAAGCCTACTGCCAAATAAAACAAAATAAGGACCAATGGCACCTCCGCGCGCACTTAAATGCGTGTGTGGCCCTGGTAAGCTAGGAGTGCTTGACTCCGCAAGCTAAGATCGAATTGTTTGCTAACAGAGCCGAATCGAGGAGCGGTGCCTTGGATCTGATTTCAAGCTACATCATCGCAAATGGACAGCTGCTACTTTGTAGCAACATTCGACCTAGATTTGGGTGTCCTGATTTTACCTGGTGCTTGCAAGTACTCCGCAGACAGAATGAGGACCGCATGATACCGAGCATCGTAATTTGCTGTCTAAGCGATTGATCTCTCTATTCTCCCCCACTTGCGATCAGCCCAGTGGTAATTGGTGTTGGATGAGATTGGGGTCGTGTGCTGCCTTGGGTGGATCGAACCATATTTCGTTGCATTGTATGATCGCCGCGGTGCATTGAGCTCATGCTTCAGGTGGAAATCGCAACTGCAATGCAAGTGTGAACTGTGGATCATCAGTAGGTCTACTCATTGTAAAGTCTCATAGAGTTGTGTGAATGAGGCCAAATTCGCTTTACTTCCACGAGATTGTGAGGGGGCACATTCCTTAAGTAAGGAGCACAGCTCTAGTAGTGCAGTTTCATGCACATCCGAAATGTTCTAATCTCGCGTGGCATGTAGTTGTGGAGGTCTTGTAGGTTGCGAGGCGTCTAAAAGTTGTTACTTTCATTTTAGGAGATCAGATGCATTATTTGGAGAACGTTGAATCCGTGCAAATCACTCGGGGCTGGCATGGAGACCGCTGTTGATGTTAAATAATACCGTAGTCGGTCACAGGACCTGATTACCGAGGACGAGGTGAATCGAGGCATCAGCAACTGATCGCGGTTGGAGTCTTGCCGCCTTGATTTTGCCTGCATGTTACGTCTCATATGGCTGATGGAAGCAATGTACCCTCGTCCATGTCGACGACTGTTGCCTCTACGGCCTCTCCGGACAAGGAGAATTACTACGGACTCCGTCATTGTCGAGAGCAGTCACTGTTGTGGAGCACATAAAACATGTCCTTACAGTCGTTGCAGTCTTCGAGGTTTTCCTAACTCAAAGTGGTGCGGTACCGTAACCCCACTAATGTGGCTAGAGTGGAGGTGTTGCCTTTGTGGGGACATAGTAAAACAAGGGTTTTTGAGGGCGCGACTCACGTGCTTATCGCTAGAGTAGGTGAGGTGGCGGCGGCGCGCTCTGTGATTTGTGTGGAGACTGTTGATTTGTACTGGCTTGGCGAGTTTGCTGGAGGCAGAGGTATCAGAATAGGTTGGGGCTGAATACTGCCCTGTGACAGCTTTGCAGTGGCTTGTCTACATCGTTAGTTGGGGAGCAGTTAGACTGCACCATTGGAGCTCTTACTGGGAATCTGGCCTCGCATCACTACCTCTCACGAGGTAGGTAAAGTTAGCCTTCCCAGCTGTCACGAGTAAACAAACTGGCATCACTAAGGCTTATTGGGGACTTTTGGCTGTCAGCCCATGGAGCGACTTTTCTGTGGAGAATGGTAATTGGGCCTGGAGTTGTCATTCTGAACGCACGTTATTACTCAATTGGAAGGAGGCACAAGAAAACGGTGGATCCAACTCGCGCAGATGTCACAATTGGAGTGTTCATGTGGGTTAAATGTGTAAGGGTGGCTTCTACGAGGCCCCTGACTGAACGCAGAAGATGAAGTGTCACTGAGAAGATCGCGAAGCGCGTGATTTGCTTTCAGTCCACTGGCATTTAGTCACCTGAGTAGATGGATGAGTAGACCAGCTGAGAAGCTTTGCACAGAGCGATGCATCGGTTGCATGGAAAAGTGATTGGGTCCGCGGTACCAAGCGTAATTTTGAGATGCAGATTCGCTTGATGAAGTCGTAGCTAGGAGTAGCGAAGTTGAGTAGCTTATTTGGAACGAGACGCTGTGGAGGGGCCTACACAACGATGGTTGGTGGTAAGGTTGGCGGAGAATTGACAAAGGGAGGAAGAAATGTCACGTGTGGGATGTAGTGTGGGTTCTTTCCACAAATGGATAAACAGTTATAGTCAAGTTAGGGAGTTACGATAAACCTGGCAGACACAGTGGAGAAGGACGCAGTAGTGTGGATAGAAGTGGTGAACCTGTTTCGCCCTCCCATTGTGCCGGGGAGGATGAGTGACCCCTAGAGCCTGCCATGCGGACACACCTTCTGCTCGCAACCCTGTCTGCTGACACAAGCCGAGATCGTGAGAGCACGTTGCATCCACTGACATGTGGGATTTGAGGCAGCGAAATCAAGTCCCAACTGCACAAACCCACTTCGATGTTCGAGAGTAGGAAGGTCGCAGCAGACACAGTGGAGAAGGACGCAGTAGTGTAGATAGAAGTGGTGAACCTGTTTTGCATCCACTGACATGTGGGATTTGAGGCAGCGAAATCAAGTCCCAACTGCACAAATCCACTTCGATGTTCGAGAGTAGGAAGGTCAAACCACTTCGATGTTCGAGAGTAGGAAGGTCGCATAACGATGCTTTCCACACTCAATTCACAAGCTCGTACTTGCGGAACAGACTTTGCGACTTTGTTGCAGAATCAGGTTCACACCTGCAATGTTAACGTAAGAGAGGTGCTCTTCAAGGTCTACTGAATAGTCGATACGTTTTAATTACCAAAAAGTAAGCGCAAGACATCCACTTCTCGCCAATCACCGGTATTGACACCTTCCCTCTCGCCCCTTATGCTCTCGCCCTCCTCACCCCTCAAAGAAGTGCATTGCTACTGTACCTGTAGACAGAAGAGGCAATTATGTTACATTCCTCCTCCCCGGTTGTATGCCTTTACATCAATGAAGAAACTCGCAATACCCACAACCACATCGATGCGAAAGTGGCAGTGCTTTCATCGCCAGATCACACCCAACACTCTTCCAGCTCCACGGTTGCTCTAACAGTCGCCCAAAGAATCGAGCAGTGCAATCTATCATGCACCCGATGTAGCCACAGACTGCAAACATACCGCGAAAACAAGTCCACATTTTGGCTGTAGAACACAGGCCACAATCCACTTCCTTCTCTCCCTTCCCCTCCCCACGGCTTCCCCTTTCACTCGAATCCTCTGCCTCACTTCGACCAACAGTCAAGTACACTTGTTTTACTCACTGCTGCTAGCACAGCTGGACTCCGAAATTCTCCACTGCTAGCACAGCTGGACTCCGAAATTCTCCTCACAGCGTCATTTTGTTCACCTTTAACTCTCCCTTCCTCTCTGTCTGGTCGCCAGCTAAGCCGAACGGCACAGAACGGCATCGACGCATGCACAGTGGCAAGATGCAGCAACACCAAATCTGAAGTTGGAAGCAGAGTGGACTTAGAGGAGAGACGCTTCAAGTCCTTAGGCTGGAATAACAATCATCCTACTTGGGAGAGAAAGTAACGGCCACTTTCTCCTTTTGCCTCGTTGTCAAACTGGAAGGCTCTGACGCCCAAGTTCAAATTCTCGTTGATGAGTTAGTGTGGCGGCCTTCACTTACCATATTGCTCTTTTCCTGTTCAACCCTTGTGGACAGGTAGGAAGATGCTTTTGGAGAAGGTGTGCATTATTTATTCATTTACTTATTTATGAGTACTTTCAATTTGACCAGTAGAGAAAGGAGTGCGCTCAAGAAGTAGGTAACACCTTCGTGGTTAGCATTGCCCATTTAAATGGTTAGCATCTACAGACACTCATCAAGTTGGTGTGACTCCGTACCTGGCGCTTAAGACGTCACAAGTCCCGTGGAGCAAATGGCGCAGTGGTTGGTGGAGGAGGAGGAGGAGGAGGAGGAGGAAGGGGATCATTGACCGAATTGTGGACAATGCATGCGAGAGCATTGAGGTGACCTCAGCCACCTGTCGACGTCTCCATTCAACAATGTTGGGAGCATTTGCATTGACGTCGACAATCCCATCTACTGTACAGTTTTGGGGGTTACTTTGTATGAGGCAAACCTATCCCACCACAAATTGATGGGACTTGGCGGACTGGAATCACCAGGTGGGTGAAAGCATTTGATTGGGCAGAAGTTGATTACCTTATCTTCCACCACATTCACAAACACTGTAGCGTCCCGAGACTCCCTTTAAAGTAAAAGAAGGCATAGTACTGGGGGTAGAATACATTTATTCTGGAAACAGAGAACTTGGGGCTGTTGGCACGGCCCAAAGACCGACCAACCGGCTCAGTACAATATGGCCACACAAGTGACCGAAACCGACAGTTCAAACAAACATAGTATTACAAACACCTTCAAATCACGAAAACCGAAGGGACATTAAAGTTCTCCGCACTATCAAAGCATTGGAAGCCTCTACTGCTGCTCCGAAGGCCTTGCGTGTTAGACTAGCAACGGCCTCACCGGCACCAACATTAGGCCTCGAATCAATCCAGATGGATGACTGATACCATCACAGGAACGTCCCTACCATATTGCACTTAATGAAATAATCTCCATTAAAATACACGTTGTAAGCCCTTTACAGGGTGGCACTGGGAGTTGGCCCATTTGTAAAAAGACTTGTTACGATAAAAGGGAAAGCCAGCCGCAACTGCCTCTGTTTTCACCGCACATTTGCCATCCTTATGCTCCTGCTCCATAGCGTTTAATGGTGTGGTTAAAGAATGTCAACGACAACACCATCGTGAGTTGAAAAAGCGTCCTTGTGAGAACTACAGAGAGGAATGCAGTACAATCCTCACTTCCACAAGTGAGCTGCATCCTGTGCAGCATTCGGGACATGTTCAATTGACAGCAGTCACTTGAGACGTTGTAAAGGATAATGGATAATAATTAGCAATGGCAGGGGTGAGAGGGGTGGTAAAGGAAGGTAGATGGAAGGCAGGTTGGCTGAAATATGAAGTGGAGGATAAGTGCTGTCCTGGAGCAATAAAAAGACGAAATGGAAGACAAACTAGAAATAAAAGAGAAGCGATGTGGTTGCTGAAGTAAGACGAGAACACAAGCTCCTCATTTTTTTACCACATTATTTATGACGAAAATAGATAAGCATTTCTAAACGCCAATGGAAGCATGGTAAAAAAAATGGAAGCATGGTAAAAAATATCAAATCCATATTTACCGAAACCTCTGACAAACCATCTTATGTTATGCAAATGCATTTATGAATTCATGTCAAAGTAACTGCAAACAAACTTCGACCTACTTAATCTTTGGACCATAAAAGCACTGCCTCATAAAGCCTTTGTTTTCAAAGTTACGCATTGCTTAAATTACTATCATTTGGCTTGTGAATGCCGATCAGTCTCCAAACTAGACTTGAGTTCATTTTTATCTAATACTTTGGCAGAGTAGGCACAATCTTTGAGGCTAGGTAAATGAGTTAAATGTCCCATCAAGTATTTTGCACTTTGCATGCATAAGAGGCACTGTTTCACAAATACACCGCTTTTAGTTTATGCATATCGAATGCGTTTTTGTCAAGGCTGTTGATCGCTGTTCACTTTTCAACAGAGGTGGTCCAGTGTTCCTGTGCTGAGTGATTTGGTAAGTCTTGTGTAGTATACCCTTTCGACAACATAAAACCGAACGCCTTGCACTGCTTTTCATGTCTGCAAACCCGAAGCATTTTTGTTCACTACAAACACGAGCTGTCCTCTATCTGAGGAGGTGATAGGAATTAAATCCTTAAGAGGAAAATTATCCCCAATGATTTAAAAAGAACCATAACAATACGCGTTTGACTAAGTTCGTTCGCAGTTTCTTGCTTGCCTCGTTCCGTGAAGACCAAAGAACCCACTTTGTCAAACTGAAACTAGGTAACACATTGTTCCATAAAATTCAATTTTTAAATTTCCCAACTCACTTAAAATTTGTCAGTTTAAAAACGCTTTTGCAGAAGTCACACTAGCGTGACTAAGGGTCTTGTACAATTGTGCTGATTTCAGACTGCAGGATGGGTCTCCGTAAACGTCTTCGTAATTGGCGACTAAACCGTCGTCAAAAACGGAATGCTCGAGCTAATGTCAGTCAACCCACAGTCCAAGAACCACAACAGTTTCAATACATCAAGTATTTTGCACTTTGCATGCATAAGAGGCACTGTTTCACAAATACACCGCTTTTAGTTTATGCATATCGAATGCGTTTTTGTCAAGGCTGTTGATCGCTGTTCACTTTTCAACAGAGGTGGTCCAGTGTTCCACACAACCGGATGAATGTGGCTTTAGAGCAGGTGATCCTCTCGAAGTGGTTGACTCATCAGAATCATGGTGGGTGGCCAAGAATTATCGAACCAAAGAGAGAGG